>JALHLI010000014.1:6525961-6700605 GCA_023349425.1 Anthopleura sola | reverse complement strand
GGAATATGGAACAATTCAGGTTCTCCAGTAATTTGCCTTCTTGGAATTCAAAGGAAACTGGTAGACATGCAAAGGTGCATTCTGGTTTGGTTTGGGTAAAAAGAGCACTATGTATTATGAGGAACAAATTGAAACCTACCCAAGCCAGACTAA
The DNA here is from genome assembly GCA_023349425.1 of Anthopleura sola. NCBI lineage: Eukaryota > Metazoa > Cnidaria > Anthozoa > Actiniaria > Actiniidae > Anthopleura > Anthopleura sola. The sequence goes on along the minus strand of JALHLI010000014.1, from coordinate 6,700,452 downwards.
AAACAATTGTTTCAAGCTTACATACAAATATCAGTCAAAGAACACAAATCTACTGTCGTTTTTTTTTAATTCAAATTTTTTTATAATTTACTAAATAAATAAATTAAACTTAAATGCCAGGAAAATTCATGCATATTACAAGAAGGACATGTACACTGTTATTTTTGCATTTAGAAAATGTCATTTAATAAAAATGTGCTATTGTATTTTACTTATGATTTTTTAAATACAATTTGCACCTGAAAAATCCTTTACCTCTCATGTAGATTTCTGTTGGTTAAAGGGTTTTTCCCAAGGGAGTCTCCAATTTAATCGCTGTTATGCAGGAAATATTATTTTTGTGCAACATCGAAAAACAAGTTTTACATAGGAGTTTACTTGTCTTGTGGTTGCAATAATAGTTTAACCAGTTCTAAGGCCTGGTTCAAAAAATCAGACTTCTCATGTACTGAATGCATTGAAAACAATAGATAATAAGGTGGTCTTCTTTGAAGCCATTACATTGGGCTCGTGAGAAGATCAATGTTTGAAGTTTTGCTAAACCTTTTTTGCCAGAAACATTACTTAGCTCAGCATACTATGCAGAACATTTTCATGGTTGAATCATGTTTAATAATATTGTTACTATGCTAAAATGGTCTCAAATTTTCACTTAGGCCACTTTCGCATTAAGCCCTTCAATTGCACTGCTTAACAAGGGCTCTAAAGTAGAAGTTCACATTGGGGTTGGAACAAAGCTTTTCTGTTATTCTTAGAATAAACAGCCTTTGTACAAGAAACTCCCCTGAGTACAGTCACTTATGTGTTATATGATCACATAATTGTATACTAGTACTAAGTCAGTAAAATGCTGAACAGGAATAAATTTATTGCTTGTTCTCATTTTCCCCATGTTGGTTGAATTTAGCATTAGATTTGTCATTTTTCTTTTGTCATATATTATATCAACCAGCAATCTCGTTGTTTCACTCTTTCTGGAATTACTGTGTACCTACTGTATAGAATATTATGTGGAACAATCTTTGGGTGTATTGAGTTGTGATGTAGCAAATCATAAGAAACTATGCCTCGTTACTGTAGGCTTGCTTTGATTCCTGCACTTGGTTTGTTCCTGGATATGCAAAGGTCTTTGTATGAATTACCAGCAGAATTATTTTCAATAAAAGTGTAAATCAACCACTGTATATTTTCAATAAAATCTTTCGAATAACTTGTTTTGAATGGGGTTCTAATGGGTCATTGATATAGACTCCTTGCAGCACATCAGAATGTTTGAGAAATATTCCAAAAACTTTTAACATTTCATCCCTTCACAAAATCTTTCTTTGAAAAATCCGTTTGTTACATTGATACATTAAAAAAACATAGTTTATTGGGTATTCTTTAATTATTCATTATTGTCTGTCTGTCTGTATGGCTGTCTGTTTACCACAGGAACCCCAATTCCTATAATTATTTCCTGGGGAGGGGTGGTGCAAAAGATTCGTCCACGTGTTACATTTTGACCGCTGGCCGACCTTTGATCATTCGATTCGGTTCTTCTGATTTTCGGTGAGAAAACCAGTGTGGGTACAGTATTCGAGACCGAAGTGTGTAGATTCAGTTGTATTACGTTATATTTTATCCAATATGTTACGATCATTGTCACGGTGTTCAAATGTTTTTCGCCTCGCCACTCGTAAGTATATTTTCTCGTACAATTGTTATCAGTTTAGTAACGTTTCGAAACACTTGTCTTTGACAGCTCCATCTAGTCTGATGCACTCGGAAAGTTTGTAAGAATGAAGCATATCTTCATATGAAATTACCAGATAACACATGAATATTGCACACTACTCATGTCTGCTCCCTTGGCTCAAGCCATAAGGTGTTTTTTTTTCCTTCTGCCACGTATATAACTAACATATTGTATAACAACTGTAACCATAACCCACTGTTTAAACATTACACCACAATGTTTGCACACTTACTTTCTATTTGATATGAATATATCGATCAAAGCCAGTTTCCAAGCTGGCTTTAACTGTAAAAAGTAGTCTTTTGTAAATTGTTTGTGTAGCTTGATATTCAGTATCGTTATAATATCAAGCCAGAGGGGGGTCGACTTGCCTGCGGCAACACATTCCTATTTTGTATTAAGCTTAAATTTGTTCCACCCAAGAAAGCAGGCTAAAAATTATACCGTTAAAGACATCAAACTTTTTAACTAACTGAATTATGGAACATTACAAATCAGACAGCTGTATGTCTTGGGGTGTGTGATGTGATTACACGTAGAGTAATGTATGCATGTTTTTCTTTTAACAGCTGCACTTAGTAAAAGATGTGCAAGCACCAATAAACCAAAGGTACACATCCTTAGCAAAGATATGTTCTCTAGAATTCTTGTAAATGGCTATCATATAATTTACTCGTTTAAGCGCTGTTTCTGATGAAACACTGCATGCATATGAGAGCAAAAATATTATAGAGTGCTACCATCTTATAAGCACTGCATTCATTCACAACAATGTGATACTCAATCGAAGCATCATCAATTTGAATTGTACAAGTATGGTACAGCTCAATCTAAACCAGCCTCTGAAATTTATTATCATGGATTACAATGTGTTTGTATCCAGAATACGAAGTGCATGGTCAATGTTTCATTCCTTTTGATTGTTATCATATACAAAAGTTATGATTTTTAAAGAGCACCTCCCACAAATAAGTGTCGCCCCCCCCCCCCCCCCCAATAAGTGCCACAAATGAAACACTAAAAATGTAAAGAGCGCCGAGGCAGTTTATTGAATAGGTATGGTAATGTAAAAACACTAAGTTCTGCAAGGAACCACAGAGCACCCTACCCTAAGTGTGGACAGTCTTGGATGGCTATAGTTTGTTAGACTAAAGAGTGGGGATTGACTCACTTGAAACTTTAATGGATACAGTATTAGAAAAAAGTTGGGGTGGTGGTGCATGTTTTTCCACCAAGGTGTATAAAAGGCTAGTGGGAAATTTTGGGGGGATTCTTAACTTGGTAAGATGTTGGGGAGGGGGGGGGGGGGTTGTGGAACTAGGGTAAAGTTCTTGTCCATACATATATAAATGGCTAGCAGAGAAGCATTAGGCATATCTGGCAGGATGAGTGGGTACTGCTGTGGGGTATTTAATTATCTTACTTTTCATTTGTTGACCAGAAAACAACACAACTCAAGTCGATGTTAGAATCTCCTGAGTTAGAATTCATAATGGAGGCGCATAATGGACTTAGTGCTAAGATAGTACAAGAAGCAGGTTAATATATTTATATATATATGGGATTGGAATCAATTCTTTCATTAAATTAATTATATAACAACGGCAGATCAACATAGGTTTGATGAAATGTTATTTGTTGTAAATAAATACTGCAAAACTCCCTTCACAGAGGGGAAAGGAAGAGAAGGGTTGGAAAGAGACTAAAGAAGGTATAATGCATAAATTATTCCAGAAAATACCAGACCTTCCTCACTCACTGTACTTATATTAAGTGATGGATGATGTTAGACTAAATAGCAGCCATGTTGGATGGCGGGAACAATACAATCATTTTACATGAGAAAGAATTCAATTCCTGAAAATAATGGTGGATACACAGTTTGATTTCATGATATTCCATAATTACATCACCCCCAATTTAACCCTCTATGATAACTAGTACATAATAAATTATATTTCTAGGTTTTAAAGGTATCTGGGGTAGTGGTTTATCTGTATCAGCACAGTTAGGAGTACGTGACAGTAATGAGGCATCATGGACACAAGTGGTAGATGTTCTTGAATTCATGAGTGATGCAACTGATGTTCCCATTCTTCTGGATGCTGACACTGGTTATGGTAATTTCAATAACGCAAGGCGATTGGTTCAAAAGCTAGAGACGAGAGGCATAGCAGGAGCATGTTTGGAAGACAAGCTTTTTCCAAAGACTAACTCCCTGTTAGATGGTCGTGCACAACCACTTGCTGATATTGAAGAATTTGCATTGAAAATTAAAGCTTGCAAAGGTACATAATAAATGGATGTGATGCTAGTTGGATCTTGGGCAATCTTTGTTTTATAGTTTTTAATTCATACAATTAGACTTGGCATGCCTGGTGGATGTCAATCATCATTGGAATTAGTCCCTTCCTTTTCTGTCAACAGTGTTATACTGTATATATATATAGCTTTGCAGAAGCAAAATGAAGATAATCTCCTGCAATGTTGTGCAGAACGAATTCAACATGCATTGCAATGCTGTGATGTTACAACTATTGAAATGTGACATTGTATCATACAATTAACCAGAACTGAAACTAAAATTCCTTGATTTATTGTTTTGTTGAAATAAATTAAAGTTCATGTATGTGGCATCACACCCTTGTTGCTAACATTAACAATGTTGCAAGGTTACACTATATACTGAGTCACGTACTGCTTTTAGCAGGACAATTTCACCACCACTGCCTATATGTTTTCCAGGTGAAATATCTCACAGTGATTGTTCTCTGTACACACACAGATACCCAGACAGATCCTGACTTTTGTATTGTGGCAAGAGTAGAAGCCTTCATTGCAGGATGGAGTTTAGATGAGGCTCTGAAGCGTGCCGAAGCATATCGTAATGCAGGTGCTGATGCAATTCTTATGCACAGCAAGAAATCTGATCCTTCTGATATTGAAGCCTTCATGAAAGCATGGAACAACCAGGTAATCAAGATGTATTTGTGAAGGTGTATAATGCTTATAGATGTTATATCAAGATGTATTTGTGAAGGTGTATAATGCTTATAAATGTTATATCAAGATGTATTTGTGAAGGTGTATAATGCTTATAGATGTTATATCAAGATGTAATTGTGAAGGTGTATAATGCTTATAGATGTTAAATCAAGATGTAATTGTGAAGGTGTATAATGCTTATAGATGTTAAATCAAGATGTAATTGTGAAGGTGTATAATGCTTATAGATGTTATATCAAGATGTATTTGTGAAGGTGTATAATGCTTATAGATGTTATATCAAGATGTATTTGTGAAGGTGTATAATGCTTATAGATGTTATATCAAGATGTATTTGTGAAGGTGTATAATGCTTATAGATGTTATATCAAGATGTATTTGTGAAGGTGTATAATGCTTATAGATGTTATATCAAGATGTATTTGTGAAGGTGTATAATGCTTATAGATGTTATATCAAGATGTATTTGTGAAGGTGTATAATGCTTATAGATGTTATATCAAGATGTAATTGTGAAGGTGTATAATGCTTATAGATGTTATATCAAGATGTATTTGTGAAGGTGTATAATGCTTATAGATGTTATATCAAGATGTATTTGTGAAGGTGTATAATGCTTATAGATGTTATATCAAGATGTATTTGTGAAGGTGTATAATGCTTATAGATGTTATATCAAGATGTATTTGTGAAGGTGTATAATGCTTATAGATGTTATATCAAGATGTATTTGTGAAGGTGTATAATGCTTATAGATGTTAAATCAAGATGTATTTGTGAAGGTGTATAATGCTTATAGATGTTATATCAAGATGTATTTGTGAAGGTGTATAATGCTTATAGATGTTAAATCAAGATGTATTTGTGAAGGTGTATAATGCTTATAGATGTTATATCAAGATGTATTTGTGAAGGTGTATAATGCTTATAGATGTTAAATCAAGATGTATTTGTGAAGGTGTATAATGCTTATAGATGTTATATCAAGATGTATTTGTGAAGGTGTATAATGCTTATAGATGTTATATCAAGATGTAATTGTGAAGGTGTATAATGCTTATAGATGTTAAATCAAGATGTATTTGTGAAGGTGTATAATGCTTATAGATGTTATATCAAGATGTATTTGTGAAGGTGTATAATGCTTATAGATGTTATATCAAGATGTAATTGTGAAGGTGTATAATGCTTATAGATGTTACACTTAATGACTGGTTTCCCGAGGGATCAGTCATTAAGCATTTTGTTATATAGCTAATCATTTTAGACAAGTCAATTTAGAAAATTTGGGCACTTGTATCCCGGTCGGGATACAGTTAGATTTAACTAGTATCACGTGGGCATCTATCAACCAATGAGAATGCTCGTTATATAGTCAAAATGATTAGCTATATAACAAGATGTATTAATTTGTGGAGACCCAAATTGAAATATATCGTTTTGTGGTATCAACTCTAGGGTCCTGTGGTAATTGTGCCCACCAAGTATTACACAGTTCCAATGGATCATTTCCGTGACCTTGGTGTGTCTCTAGTCATCTGGGCCAATCACAACATGAGAGCGTCAGTAGCTGCCATGCAACAAACCACCCAGCAAATATTCAACGACCAATCGCTAGTGAACGTGGAGGGCAAGGTATCATGGAATCAATACTCGTAATATTTGAATAATATATCTATTAAGATTTGGTTGTTGTATCACAGCATGGGACAATCACAACAGAGCTAGCTAACTGGCTCCAATTAATGTAAATATCTTACTCTTCAATCCCTCTAATTAGCCAGAAACACTTTTACAAAGTTGTGTTGAATGCAAAACTGACCAACAAATTGATCTCACTTGTTTTGAACTACAACCATAAAAGCATGCATGCATTATAACAAACTCTGATGATTTTTAGATTGCTCCAGTGAAAGAGATATTCAGGCTTCAAGGTGATCAAGAACTGAAGGAAGCAGAGAACAAGTATTTGCCCCAGCAATGAACACCTTGGCAGGGATAGACCGGTATAGGTTGGAACTTAGTTCATTTCATATTACGATAGATCCTCAATTGAACGGCCATCTATGTAAAAACCATTTTAGGGTTGGCCACTAAATGAAGGTTGGTTAATAGAGGTATACATTAGTACTAAGTAAAAGCCATCTTTAAGGTTTTGATAATTGGCCGCTAAATAGAGGTTGGTCGCTTATAGGCGGTCGTTTAATAGAGGGTTTACTGTAAAAATGAACACAACATATTATTGAATGATTTTAATACATGACGTACGGGACACGTCACCCTTATGCTTGATGTAGAACAAATGATGAAGGAAAACAAATACAAACCTTAAGGATGAGAAGACTATATAATTATGTTGTACTGATGGAGTGCCTGTGGTTAATTATAAGTGAGCTGGGCCAGGGGAAGAGGAAGGACAAATGCTGTTAAAAGTTACGCTTTTCAAGCGTATAACCAACTTGTATTTTCCGATATTTGTTGCACGAAACGTTAGAATCACCTTTCTTTCTTCTTTTTACAACTTGCCAAAATGCCGGGTTCGCGTGGCAAGTTGAACGAGAAATGGTAGCGATTTTCCATTCATCTGTACAATAGTGCAAGGAATCTCACAAAAAAAACCAGGGGCGGACGGAGGGGGGCGAACTGGGTGACTTTTCACCCCCTTTTTTTGCAGTCATGTATTCAGTAATTCAAATCTTCGTCAGAATAGTTATTTCTTGGTTCTTGGTGTCTACTTTACTTTGGATGCGACGGAAATACAAATCGGGAATAGTAAAATAACTTTAAAATAAAAATATTGATGAGCCTACAAACTATACGTCCAGTATGCATTCCATAGAAAAGCCTCGATTCTATGCTGCCTGTCCTTTTCTACATGTGCTTTTCGTTTATGGTTGTTTACCTAGTTGAAAATCTTAGTTCAAAATGCAACGTTCTATAGAGGGCTTTTCCTCAAAAAACGGTCAGTATTTGTTTAATTCATAATACATAAATAGAACATAGCTTTACTTGCTTTAACATGATTTCATTCGGCGATGATAGAGTGTCTGAAAGAGACACTAGTACTTCCAGTGAAAACAGCCGGATCGACGTTAGTGAACCTCCCGCTAAAGTCCCAACACTGTAAGTACATTAGCTCTTAATACCAAATTTGCCGCGCTTTTATGGAAATGCATCCAAGGAAGATGACGGAATCATCACTTTTAAGGAAATAGAGTGAGTAGACATGCATGACAGCTTTCTTTCACACAAGTTTTCTATACATGGAGGTTCCCTTCAAGTTTGAAGGTTAGTTTCCCTAGGATTCAGTGTAACAGTCCACATTTTTACATCATTTACAAAAATATCACGGCAATTTTTAATACTTTGATAATCCAGTAATTTATTAATAGTTACAATGCTCTTAACAATGCAAGTATTTTATATAACACTCGTCGTTAATGTATTATGAGTCTAACATTCGAATATCCCTGAAAGATCCTTATTGCTTCAATATTTCACCCCCCTTGACACATTTCTGGATCCGCCCCTGAAAACTACGTGCGTCAAGTCACATGTTGAGAAGAAGGTTCTTTCCGCATTCCGGGTTATTAGCAAAGCCAGCAGTGTCACCAGAGCAAGAGCAGCCTTTAAGCTTTGAAAGATTCGAAGTTTTTCGATCAATTAACAAGAATCATGGGAAACAGCCAGACAAAAACAGCCGAAGATTCAAATGGAAACGTGAAGTATATAGAGTTGTTTCCAAAACTCTCAATTACTAAGCCTACAACTGTTTTTTTTGGATCTGAACTGCAGTCGTCGCTGGAGGCTCTTACGCAATCCGCCAAGAGGTATGAGGAAGGATGCCAGCAGAGGTCGAAGGCTCTCACCTATCGTACAGATACCGTAGAAGATCGAACTCCTACTATCGGGTTTGAAGGACAAATCTATTCTCAAGGCGATAATGGGTTTTTTACCTCGGTACTGACGGCCTACAACCATCATTTCAATCTTAGAACTTCCCCTGATGATTGGTGGTACTGTGTCATACGAAGAGTCGCTATGGCCATAGACGAGAACTCCAAGAAACAGGCTGTACGTGAGATGTTTGTTGACCATGAAGGACAGAAGGAATTGGCTGTTGAAGTTCCTGCAACCAACATTTACGACGTCGATTATTCATATTTCTTTGATGCCATTTCAAAGGAAGTGTCACGCAATATCAAGATACCTAAATACGTGGATTGCGTGACAGCTGATTTTTCTAGTACAACGCCAGTCACCAGAATGGTATCTCAGATCACGCTCATGTCCTCGGTCCAGGAGTTTTTCAAGTTCACCATGTTCTTAGGCTGTGGAATTCCGGGTATTGAAATGACTGGGAATGAAGAAGATTGGAAGAAACTTCTTTCAAAGGTCAAGATACTGAGAAGCCTACTGAAGCCAATAGAAAAGGAACTTGGCTTAAAATCCAGCTGGTGGGCAGTTGTCACGAAGGTCTTCAAGAACCTACTTGAGACATATCGTGGACGGCCTGACAAAACATGGTGGGGTCACATCCTCACTTACAAGCAAGAAAATGGTTCATTTCCCCAACACCAACTCCTACAAAGGCTGACTCCCACTGGGTATAGTGGCTGGATAGCTGAGTTTCTTGAAGGGAGAGTGGGATTAAACGAAGGGAATTTTAAGAGCGGAATCGTGACGGTGCCTTTGTATATTAAGGGTTTGGGTGGCCCGGACGAAAAGGCTGCACTTGTTGCTGGTATGCTTGGTTATACAGTACATGATGGAATAGCAAATAACAGGGCATCTATTCAACCATTCCAGGGATGGGCACTGTTGCTGGATGAGGATTCTCCTTTACGTAGACGCTAAATTTGACAAGTGAAACAAACAAAACCTCACAAAGTCAGTACTTTGAAAGCAATTAGTAGTCGCTCATGTTTGAACTACTAGTTTGATTAAAATAAACGTTTCGCCATTTTTGGAGTACGTCAAGCAACAAATATACGTTGTCGTGTCAAGATTCGTTCCTTACAATGACGTCATTTTAGTCTATCCAGAATACTGGATCGTTGACTAGTTTTTTTTTGTGTGTGTGTATGTGTTTTTCTTTTTATCGTATTTAATAGTTGTACTTTAAAAACTAGATTTAAATCAAACGCACTGTATGGCGAACTCGTGGATACTCAGATTGTACGCTGAACCCCAAGGTTTGGTTCCCTGTGTCCGTCCCTGTGTTTGAACTTACAAGAGTTTTACGAAAGACGGTTCTGAGTCGTTCATGCACTGGGCTGCTTAGTTCTGGATAAGGAACAAAACCTTACCAAAATGTCCCGCTGTATTTTGCACGTCCCTCTTTAATTTAGCTGGTAATACAGTGTCTAGATAGATCTCTTCACCTTAATAGTAGAAATACAGATGCAGCTTTGTCAGGAGAGAACAGCGATGCGTTACGTGTGTTCAGTTACTCCTATTTTACTAGTGCTTGCCATTCTGTTCTGTATGTACATATGACATACAGGTGCCAGATTGTCTGCAAATGTCAATATAATACTAATGATCTTGTCACTATGCTTATAGACTATAATTTATTACCTCTGGCTAAGGGCTGCTATTAAATCTTTCTAAATATTTCTCCAAAATTGGTTTTCATTTTGTGCCATGCTAATTTTTCAAAGTTCTCTGTCAATTACTGATTTTATTCAAGAAATAATTGTGTAAAGCTTTCGATTTTGTCGAACTTTTCGCCGTCTTAAATGCCCCGCACTTAAATTAGATAAGAACAATGTCATGAATTATACCTAGAAAATTTACTTTTATAAAATCCTATTGACTTTTATATCTAATCATGTAAAATGGCTAATTGATTTATCACAAATAAATGAAATAAATAAAAATATCTATTTATTTTTTGTATAAAATTTTTTAATTCGCAGTAGAGCGTAACTAGGATTCATTACAACTTCTTACCGTGTTCGAGTTACGCGATGTGCGAAAAACTCGAACTCACAAACAACCTTTAGTGTCTTCGAGTTACGCGCAAGGTGTGGCAAAGACGAATTTGGGTGTGGTCGAACGCGTAACTCGAAAAGTGCGTAGCTCGAAGAATGCCCGCCCTCATTCAGGGGAATTCAGACCTCTCACAATAACTTGTTTCAACGCTTCTCGTATCCATGAGTTAAAAAGGTGATATCAGTTTTGGGATTCGTTCGCCTTTCCTAGGTCCACTGGAAGACCGGTAATGACTTCGTGCATAGCAGGATTTTTTCAACTTAGAAGTAAACTGAGGTGTCTTGGGCATTGACCTTTGGTTATTCAATTATGTGAGTGTAATTACAAGGCTGTTGAAAATATCCTTCCTTCTATAAGGGAAAGCATGTATTTACTAATGTATATTGGGTGTCTGTTCATCCATGACTAAGGCAATGTCTAACGAAGTACTCCTATTGTCATACAGGTTCTGATTGATGTTTGTTAGAACTGGTATCATGTCTTGTAAACACCATCTGCAAACAAAGAATTTTTTAGCCAAGTTAATAATTATTGATCATGGAGCCAAATTAATAATGCCATCCTCATTTGATGTATATGTTTGATAGAAAGTTCTTTGGTTTTTCAAACAAGACTTCAAATTCTTATTACATAGACCGAATGCCAACTGCATCATTGACTTTCAGAAATATAAACCAAATCTTAACAAAATAAGCACCTACGTCAGAAAGAGCAAGCAGAAATATGAGTTGTTACCTATGTATTTTTGGAAAGCTTTTTTGATGTCATTCTAATTTATAATTTTAATGTAGTGTTCAACCCAAAAAGAAGTTAAAAATTGATGATAATAATGAAGTGGCAGCCATATTGGCATTTGGTCTACAACACTGCTGTTTTCTTTGGTCCTTTGAAAAGAACCACTGACAATTTGTTCAATGTAATATTTACCTTTTTGCAGCTTCTGTATCTGTTTCATCTGCTTCTTTCCAACATGCATGCTCAATAAGTAATGCACCTGGATACATATATATAAACAGAACTTCAGTCACATGCAATAGTTTGCATAAACAATACATAATTTCTCCTAGTTACTGATATATGTGCAATATTTGAGTAGAGTTGCTAGTTGGTTCTCTCCTACACTTTGAGGGTAATTAGTCTGGATTTGCCTGAATAAGTGAGTATTAGAAGAAACACTCACGCTTGAACCAATACCAACCTGTGTATATCCTGGCCAAGGAATATGCCAAGTCACGTGCAATGACTGGTCTTGTTAGGGCTTCAACATGTTCAGGTGACATCAAACTATTAACAGCAGTGTGAACAGCATCACAAGTACACTGTAGAGCAGGTTTGTCTTTTGCTAGAGACAGTTTTGATAGCACTGATGAATGGAATGCCTTTAGGACCTGCAAGAAAGTCAATTCATGCTTTAACCCCCCTTAGTTACTGTTGCTATGTTCTACAAGCCCAAGAGTTGTTCTACAACATGTAAGATATCTGAGAATATAACACAGATAAACAACAAGAATAATAATATTTCATTGACATTTTTAGTGTTAAAAAAGATACAACAAATTCTTGTAATTCTTGTAGCACCTTTTTGACACAACATAACAATTTAGAGAGTTAGTTGGTGAAGGGAGGGCCTGATGGGGCATTAGCCCCCCCCCCCCCTCCCCAAGTTTACACAATTTTATATACTAGTCTACAAATGCAGCATTTAATCTACTGTTAGTACCTGTGCATTGATTGGATCAAATGAACCTCTAAAAGCAACTATTATGTAACTAAAATATAACTATTACCAAAAAATACATCACTCTAATCTTAGTCACAAATAAAAATGTATTAAAGAACTGTATGTGTGAGTTGTTTGTTGTGTTTTACCTGTCCTTGGGTCTTGTGGATAGATCTGAGGACATCCAGTGACAGAACATTAGTTGTCCCTTCCCAGATGGGCAGAACCTATTATTGGTAGTGAAACCACAATATTACAGAATAACACTATAACATAGTGAGGGTTTGAAGAATATTATGAATACCAATCCCTCACACCAAAGCACATTTATGCAATGCATCACTGACCCCACCCCACCCCACCTCTGATATTCCATGTATTGTACCTGAGCATCTCTCATTATACCAGGTAGTCCTGTGTCTTCAATGTACCCCTGACCACACCCTACCCCACCCCACCTCTGATATTCCATGTATTGTACCTGAGCATCTCTCATTATACCAGGTAGTCCTGTGTCTTCAATGTACCCCTGACCTCCAAAACTCTCAAGTCCTTCTGATGTGACCATCATTGCCTAAACATGATTAAAGATTAAATGGAAATGAACAACTGGGGAAAAAGAAAGAGATATATATGAATTGAATAGGGAACCATTAAAGCAGAATTACTTTCTTGCAGCCGGGGTGAAGCCAAGGAGATAGCAACATACCTGTTTTGCAGTGTATAACTTGGTGATGGGAGTCAAAAGTCGAAGCAAATGCAGTTGTTCTTCATTTGCCATTTTACAATCTTCTAAACCAAGAAGACAGCTCACCTCCATCACAAGCAGAACTGCACCTCGCACCTCCACCTAACACCATTTAAACTTAGTAGTTTCTTGGATGACATTTTTACTATAACACTGAACAGAGTGGAAACTAGTACAATACATTTCTCACTATAAATCATCTTTTAACTGTATGTAATAATATAATGTGGTTGTTGGCAACCCCCTCCCCATGTGCCATATGTCACCCTCCTCCTTATAAAGGAAAGGTGCCTACCTCAAGTCTTGCCAGTGTCTGCATATGTAGCTCATGTTCAACAAGTAATTTACCAAACACATATCGTTTGAGGCAGTAATCTTGTGCAAGGCTTAGAATCCTGTGGAAATTCAAATCACAAGCTTAAAATGTGCAGTTCAAGAAAATATTCATCCCTTTGGAACCAATTGGTTTTGTGCCACAATACTCTCTGCTTAATCAGAGGGTGTTAATGGGATATATAAAATGTCTGATTATCCTTCCATGGGTTGGCAAACAATATGGGTGGTTAAAACAGAGTTCCTTGAGACTAAATTCTACAGGTGTTTTCAGTCACCTATGACCCAGGGGGGGGGGGCACTCTAAAACATTTTGTAAGGGATGCTGTGCCCAGATATTCATTGAAAGTTTATCTAATAGGATATACCTTCTCATAGTACTGAGTCATGTTGGTAGTACAGTACATACATGACTGATATTCACAGTAAGTTTATCTAATAGGATATACCTTCTCATAGTACTGAGTCATGTTGGTAGTACAGTACATACATGACTGATATTCACAGTAAGTTTATCTAATAGGATATACCTTCTCATAGCACTGACAGCCATAATACTAGTGTGAATACGACTGACTGTCAACATGTTAGAAGCTATGACAGAAACACCTTGCCCCTCAGCTGCAATCTACAGTAGTGAACAAATAACAGGGTTTATATTATGCATGTATATATACCTTCTCATTGCACTAACGGCTGAAATACTATTATGAATGCGAGTTACTGTCAGCATGTTAGCAATGCTGGCAACACCACGTCCTTCATCAGTTATCTGTTTAGTATTAACACAGAGAAGTTAGATATTGCCATACTGTACCCATAACATTAGTGATAAATGAAGCCCAACACTTTAATATGGCCATCTACAGGAAGCCCAACACTTAGATATGGCCATCTACAGGAAGCCCAACACTTAGATATGGCCATCTACAGGAAGCCCAACACTTAGATATGACCATCTTATACAGTAATTAGTACCACAGGGAGCCCAACACTTTTTAACCCCTTCACATTCCAGGACAATGTCACATTGCTAGTTAGCTACTTTTCACCACTTTAGTAGTGATTGGGTTAAATTTCCTGTCTTTAATTACCTTGTGAGCTACTGTGCCATCCAGGAGAAGCTCAGCAGTAGGCAGCTGTCTTGTTCCAAGTTTGTTCTTTAATCTCTGTATAAAAGACCATGTTGATTCATCAGTACACAGTTCAAATGACACCTGTCATGCTGATCAAAAAAGCCTATGTAACATGAGCAGTACCTGTACTTCAATGTTGTTGAGGTGTCCATCAGAATCTCTTGTTTCAAGAAAGAACATTGTTAGACCTTTAGAACCCTGATAAATCAATGACATGCAATGTAATCATGCTTGTGTAATGCCACTGTTAAGTAATGTTATTAACTTTGAAGGTGCTATACATGCAGAGTATCATCAATCATCACCATTGTTCATCACCATAACCATCAACATGATCACCACCATCATCAGCATCTTCATCATCATCATCCTCATCAACATCATCATCAGCAGCAGTATCATCATCAACATCATCATCATCAACATCATCATCTGCAGCAGCACTATCATCAACATCATCCTCATCATCACTAACATCATCAGCAGCAGTATCAGCAGCAGCAGCATCCTCATCTTCTCTAACATCAACATCGTCAAAACACCAATGCAAGAATTATCAACCCTATAATCATTATCTGACGTTAATATTATGCAATAGGGTATGTACTATATTTATTGATATCAACGTCAAGATCATTGTACATACAGGTATTGTAGATCCATCAGGTTGCTGTACTCTTGCTAATGTCAGTGTCACATCAGCATCAGTTGCAGAACTGAACCATTTATAACCATGCAGAGTGTAAGTACCATCTGACCGTGGGATGGCTATAGTCTCTGTCCCATTTGCTTTAGAAATGAAGAAATACACAAAAAATAATCTATAGATAGATATATAAAACAATACACAAGTTTCCCGTTCAATGCTAACCCCTGTATTGAAGACCACAGGCTCATTTGTACAGTGTTAGTCTTGTTTATATGTTGTTTATAAATGTTGAGGCTAACCATGTATAAATGATCAGTCTGTGGTCTTCAAAAACAGTGGTTTGCATTGAATGTGAAATTAGTGTATCTTGTAGGTTTTGATGCACTGCCTACCCATGGATACTCTTACAATCCAAGCAAAGAATGAACACAATGGTGATATGTGATGTACGCCTTTGTCATTCATGTGCCAACCAGAGATGGATTGGCTGGTAAAACAAGGCAACTTATGAAGAGCTTTTGTGCAAATGGTTGGCATATTAACATAACAATGCTAATATCCTTGTTTACAGTAAACATGAAATATCCTTATTTCACAAGTACTGATGTCATATTGATTTTACCAATACTTAGTACCAACCGACATCAGATCCTCCTTGTCGTTCAGTCATCCATTGTCCTGAGGTCCAAAACTGACTGGGATTCCTACTTGTGAGTCTGCTGTAAGCTTGTTGGAATCTCTCTCCACTTGGATTGCATATCTGAAAGAATTAAATGAACAATCAAAATAGAAGATATGGTATAGCATAGACCAGATTTAGTATAAGACAAGTCTAGTGTGAAAGGTCACAGCACATGGCATGGTTATGGCACAGGACAGACACGGCACAAAATGTTGAATGTTTTTATACAGTCCATGGTGCTGACATAGCCACTGCAGGGTACAGTCCATGGTGCTGACATAGCCACTGCAGGGTACAGTCCATGGTGCTGACATAGCCACTGCAAGGTGCAGTCCATGGTGCTGACATAGCCACTGCAAGGTACAGTCCATGGTGCTGACATAGCCAATGCAAGGTGCAGTCAGTGTTGTAACTTTTTCCTTGTCATATGAAAACTGTTGTCAAAGACCAACCACTATTGATGTATAAAGCGTACAGTGTATATATACCTCTAAAGTCTTGGCTGCACCATCAGTCATTGCCAGAGGACAAGAATACAGCCCAGATGATGGAGAGAAAAGATAGAGTTTGACAGCTTGGTAAATACGACTATAAAAATAAAACAATATTCCACCATGGGAAAGTATTAGACATTTTCTGAAACTACACAATATACCCTAGCCTCCTCAGACACTCCTTACCCCTTGGAAAAATTCCAATCCCCCTCCATGGGGGAGGTATGGATATTTTCCAAAATCACACAATATACCCTTCTCAGACCCTCCCCACCCCTTGGAAATTTCAATCTCCTTCTGTGGGGGTATGGATATTTTATGGAACTACATGCACACCATACACCCTCAATATCTATGACATTCCAGTCAACTTTGATTAAGATCTAGTATGGATGATATTAAATTTAAACCACATATTCTACAAGAATGTCCATTACCTCCACTGTTCATATTTTCTCTCATATGCAATAGCTACCAGCCCCTCTTCAGCCGATACATCATGCAGCTGCTTCCATCCTTCACATGTATTAATCCTGTCAACACGACGGCCCCAAGCATCAAAGTGTTCAAGTGTTGGTGGTCTTAATTCACAGCCCATGCCCATGGAAAGTATGTCTGTGCTTACTCTGTTACCAAACTGTTCCAGATCTGGTAATATCTCTTCTAGTACCTAGAATATAACATGTTCCGGATTGACAAATAATAGAAGGGAATAAAGAGAAGAAAAGGAATGAATGGAAAAAAAGATATCAAAATCATAATTAATGATATCTTTTTTTCCATTCATTCCTTTTCTTCTCTTTATTCCCTTCTATCTCCCCTTCCTTTCTATCTTCTCAAGATTCTCTTCTCTCCTCTTTTCTTACATTGGCTTTCCTAGGCTGCTTAACCACTGCTTCCACCCAAACTCTCTAGACTTGTGACTCACTAACCTGTTTCGGAAGAATTCTCTTGACACACGACCTCAAGTGAGTGTCCCTTGTAAACTGGTTGCCCAGCTCAGGAGGCTCTTGAAAAAAACATCCACGACGAGAACCAGAAAATGGCAAGGAAACATTCTTACTTTCTACGTTATCTGTTCTTGATTTCCCCCCCTGTGATATGACACTCGAACACAGACGAATTCCTCGGAAATACTCTGTATTTGTAAGCTTAAATCTTAATGATCTAGAGACCTTGTGAAACAACATTTTGGTGACTTTGACTCAATTGTTTCGGCTTTCTCGTGTTGTTTCCCTCTCTACTTTAAAGATGAATACCTTCACATATAAGAAAGGACATATTTCATTACTGGAAAACTCATCTTTTCAAGCTTCACTTCACTTCATTTTCTCTGGTGTTGTTTTGGTCACAGTAACCCCAAAATTCCTTTTTTCCTGCAATAATTTTTTCACTTATCTGAAAT
Source organism: Anthopleura sola (assembly GCA_023349425.1). NCBI lineage: Eukaryota > Metazoa > Cnidaria > Anthozoa > Actiniaria > Actiniidae > Anthopleura > Anthopleura sola. The sequence continues at coordinate 6,682,544 of JALHLI010000014.1, read as the reverse complement.
ATTGTATTATTCTAAAGAGGAAAGTTTTATAAGATTAATTGATGACCAGGAACACATAAAAAGATTGCTTTAATAGAGAGACAGGGAACCCAAAAAATTGAGTTTTTGTGCTGTGCACGTGACTAATAAAGATGCATTGCGCGCCTGATCGTATAAATATCTCTTGCCGGTTCAACCTCGTCCCCAGGGCCTTCTCTTCTCGCTATTTCAAAATGGCGGGACGCTCGAGGGAAGAGGTCTTCTCGGTCTTCCCTCGAGCGTCCCGCCATTTTGAAATAGCGAGAAGAGAAGGCCCTGGGGACGAGGTTGTTGCCGGTTGTGGTGCAATAATAATATAAGCTATACGTACGTACACGTGCTGATGCAATATATCAGTATTTCAAGAAAAAATACCGTAAAACAAACGCTGTTGCTATTTTTGGTAAGTTATACAATAATTACACGCTTCTTTTATTTCCTAGAGATGAATAACTATATATTTGAACAGCATTTTCGTATTTACGTACTTGACAGAAGTTGACAGATCAAAGATGTGTAAGATTAGGCTTACTTAAAACCGAGCGAATCTCACTTTATCTAAGCTTAATCTTACTAGTAAGTTAGAGGACTAACCGAAAGTTTAATAGATTACCTATATGTTTGTTGTAAAACCAGATATCAATTGGATTATTTAGGAGATGAATCCAATATCGTTATTGTATCAAAAAGAACAAAGTTAACGCTTCACTCAACATATCCAGACATACTTTATCACCTACGTATACAGTAGCACAACACTATGAGGAATAGATCCTTTGCCAAATTCGAATGAGTTAAAATTAAACTGAGTTAAAAGCCTATACCAGCACTAGAAAGAGTACCTTAATAACTTTACAATTTAACTTCATTATGAGCAGATAACACTAATCAGTCCCTTTCAAAGTCCCTTGCCTTTGCATCCAAGTGACTGTGAGACGAACAGTGAGTTTGTAATGATAGAGACCTTTTTTAACACAATTAGACAATAATTATTGGACAATTACTCACATGTCTTTATCATTGCTAGCTCACTGTTCTCGCTTGGATGCAAAGGCATGTCTACCTTTCAAGATAGTGCAGGGAAATGTGCATGTGAAAGGGACTAATATTAGTCAAAATTTAGTGGTAGCGTTTAGCTTATTTTTTTGTTTAGTGAAAGGGGGCAGTAATGTTTTCCAGTGACACTTGTGGACTACTAATTATAACTTAGTCAAACCATTAATATTCTGCAATTATAGGAGAAGACAACAAATATTGAATTTGTAAAGGGGAACTACCAAAAAGTTGTTTTAAAATTCAGAATCCACTCAGAATCCCCTCCCCCCATCCCAACTCTTAAAGTCCTTTCAAGGAATATAAGATGGTTATTAATTGTGAAAGCATCTAGATACAATGTATACATAAACTTGTGCTAATTTGTTTTGTTATATATATATTTTTTTATCTCATGATAAAGTTTAATGAACCTGCAGTCAAGTAGCTAGGCTGCATTGATTTGAATAAATGGAGTTTTTGTTTTTATCTAATAAATCTGTATAAATTCATTCACAGCAAAACATACCAAGTCAAGAACCCAGATCAAGGATTCCGGTAACACCTGACATGGACCATCACCCAGATCCTCAACCAGGGTTAACAGTATATGGGCGCATATTAACACAGGAAACAGTTAGTCTTTCGTCAAGAGGAGATCCAGTGACACAGGCTACAGAGGATACATGTACAGGTGGCCCTAAGGCCTTTACCCCAAGAACTGAGACCGGGATAAGAAGGAGAACTCTTCGTCAAGATGACTCCTTAAATGAACTTTGTCTGGCAATTTCTTCAGAACAGTACCCCATTATTGGAGATCAAAGACCTCCACCTACAGAAATTTCAGTGGAAGAAGATGCTTCTACCAAAAATTTCCAGAAAGTTTTCACAGGAAAGGAAGTTGTACATATTCCACCCAATGATGGCAATGCTGAAGATTCCTTCCCAAAACCCAAAATTTGCCCCACAGATGAGAAGGTCGCAAATTATGTTCAGGTTTTCACTGACAAAAAAGACACAGGCAATGGCCAGAACATTTCAAAAGAAGATAATTCCACAAAAGACCAAACAGACGATATTACAACCAATTTTGGTAAGGTCCCTTCGTTGAGAGAAGGAGACCAACCGCCTGCAGTTGTGAACAATCCTATCAATAAAGTCCACCAGAGAAAGGACGTCTTCACATCGAAAATGGTCACAGAAGACACAGACGATAGCCAGAACATTTCAACAGATGATATTCCAACCAGTGTTGAACAGGTTTCTGATTCAGAAAATTCCTTAAGAGAAGAAGACAAACCTCCTCAAGTAGAAAACATTCCTACTGATGAAGTGCACAAGAGAAAGGATGTCTTCCCAAGGAAAATGGTCATTATTTTATTTATTTTTGGAATTTTGGTGTTGTTTGGCCTTTCTCTGTATCAATCCACTGCATTTGGAAAAGATGTCCATACCCCTGTGCCAGATTTTTTACCTGGAGATTTCTTAGTGTTTCAAAGATACTGGGGTTTGTACCATCACTGTGCCATTTATATAAGGGATGGATATGTGGTGCACTTAACAGGAGGAAAGGAAGAATGGCTCCACCTTGTAAAAGGAAAAGTAAAAAAGGAAAAGCTTGTTATTAAACCAGGAGACCATGTGCAAGTTGTAAATGGTAAACGGGATGGTAAAGAACCTCTCCCAACAGAAGAAATCATCAAGAGAGCCGAATCACAAATTGGAAAAAAAGGATATAACTGGTTAACAAATAACTGTGAGCATTTTGTTAATTTTTGTCTTTATGGAATAAGAAGTAGCAGACAAGCAAACAACATATGTTTATTTATTAATTTATTTATTTCTATTCTTTTTACTTTTTTTATTTACAAATACATGTACTTAACAGACTTAACTTATTTGTTTTTTTTCTTCTTGTTATTTTTTTATCATTATAGCGACCTAACATTTGTTAACTTACTCTAGATGGCTTTCTAGCTTGATTAGCTTCGCTATACCTAGGAAGCCTGTACTGTAATCTAGGTTAATTAGTTAATTAATTTATTTGATTGTAATGTAGAATTAAGACAAATTGTTGTTGTAACAAACCTAATATTATATATATCTACATGTATTTACAGTTTCATTTGTTGTTTGTCACTTCTTATCTATTATTATTGTTATAATTTTGACTCCCCCCCCCCCTTATTATTCATAATATAGACATTTAATTTACATAATTTAAAGGGAGAAAAGGATAGACATTGAAAAAGAAAAAACAAATATAATCAGATGATACAATACATACATAAATTAGGAAAAAGACGATAACACAAGAATACATAAGGAGAAAAGGCAGTGAAGATGCGATACAATCAGACTGAAAAGTAGAAATAAGATAAGAAAACAAAGACTTAAAGAAAGGGATTTCCTTGAGCAAGATTTGCCTGATACATGCTTGTGAAAAAGAAAAGATGTTTTCATTTCATTCCTCATTTGGATTTAGGGTTTACTGCATGACTGATCCTTAAGAGTTTGAGAATAGCAATGGTAAGGTTTAGGTAGCATGAATTAGTTTTTCGGGTTTTTTGAATGGAGAGAGAATTGAGATGGCGGCTCGGAAGCCCTCTATTTTGGGTTTTTCTCGTTGTTTACAATTCCAAAGAAAATGTCTGGCTACTAGTAGGTAGAAGTATTGATTTGTGTTAGAAAAGATCTCTGGTCTTAGCCCAATAATGATATCTGGGGAAAGAGATTTCGTTTTCGTTTAACCATTCATGGAAACTACACCAACAAAAGGATCTTGATTCATTACATAAACAAAAAATATGCATTAAAGTTTCTTTTTCTCTTTTACAAAAATTACAAAAATCATCCTGTACTTTTCCTATCTTATGCAAAAAATCTTTTGTTGGCAGTCGTCTATGCAATAGTTTAAATTGAAAAATAAGCAGTTTAGTTATAACTTTGGTACAAAAAAAGGGTAATTTATATATTAGATTCCATTTTACATTTTCTTTTGAAAGGTTACATTCCTCACACCACTTATCACAGGGAACCTGGCTTCGATACGTAGGATTTAAAATATGTATGACATTATTAATTTGTTGACGGGTTCCCTGTGTATTAATTTAGCTCGATGACTGTCAGAAGAGCGTACAAAGTCACAGGTTTCTTGTGGTGTAAAATGAAACCTCAATGGCCATAATCATTCTGTAACCGGATAGCAGATTAACTAAGATTAAATAGTGTAATGCACTCATTTAGTAACAGTCAAGTCTACTTGACTGTTACAAAATGAGTGTGTGTTACACTATTATCCGGTTTATAAGGCATTTTACAGTAAATGTATAGAAACTGACCCAAGTGCCTTAAAGCAATTATCGTTTGAAGGCAATGGAGTGCAACTCGGGTTTTTTTATTAGTTGATGACAAAACCATAAAGTAAAATGAATGGTTCATGAATGGTATAAATGTGTTACTATTAGTTATTACTATCATTATCAGGGACGAATCCAGGGTTTGTGCTAGGGAGTTTGAAATTTTGGTAAGGGGAACCAAAAACAAACAGGGAAAAAATTATCTGCAGTTTTATAGAACCCTGAAACAAAGTGAGGGAGATTTGAACTGCCTGATCAAAAACAAAAAGAATTCACTTTATATTGGATATTTTCTACTTAGCAGGGTTTGTATGTTGTCCTTAATTAGCAGGGGTGGATCCAGGATATTGTTCAGGGAGGGGTGCAGTGCACAAAGTCAGCCCAGGAAGGGGTGCAACCCTCAGAATCACAGAAAGAAAACATTTCATATTGGGTATCTTCAAAATAGGGGGACAAAGTTGCTGGGGGAGGGGGGAATGTACACCCTGTGCACCCCTCCCCTGGATCTGTCCCTACTATTACTATTATTTTACTATTATGTTTTTAATATCTGTTATTATTATAAATATAAATATTTCTAATATATTTATTATTGTTTTATTCATTATCAGTTGTCAGTTCAGTACTCAGTCAGTCATGCATGCAGTCGGTTGGTCGTTTGGCTGGTCGGTCAGTCAGTCATGTAGTCTAGTTAATATAAAACATGTCTACGTCTTGACTGTTGCTCCTTTAAAAGTCGTTGTCGTTCAGTCGTCCTGTCAGTAAATACCTGTCAAGGTAGAACAGCAAAAAAACATTGAACCAAGAATTTTTTTTATAAAATTAAACATTTTTATTTGGACTTCTATGAGTGTTAACGTTATTATTTCTAGCCCAAATACTCAATATTGACCACGTGACAATTTTTTTTGAAATATATAATAATTAATTAATAATTAATAACTATATATCAAGAAATGATTATGTGTGCGCTAACACAGTTTTTTTCCTTCGCGTCAATATAATGGAATCTTGGATAAGATAATTACTCCTTAGTGTTTTTTGTTTTTATGCTTTAGTGCCGACTTTTTTCTACTCACAGCCGGGAAAGCAAGAGCATGTGCACTGCAACAAGTAACATGACATCCAGGAACACATCTATTGTAGCAGGACTTGGGGCACGTGATTGATGTCGTAGTCATCACTGATGGGCTGCGCGGAACTGGGGCGAATGCAGGGTAACCATGAGGTCTGTAGAACAGGTTGCTTCGTCTCTCTACAAACAAATCATTTGAAATTTGCTCAAATTAATGTAGAAATTTGAAAAATAACTGCTTTAAAAAGAATTATAGAGGATTAATCAAAAAGCATTGCTATGGGCTACCTGTGTTGATATGAGCGCGTGCAGGTACGGTATTGTGTTTACATACGTTTCCTAGTAACGACGACTTCATCAAGCACGTGCATTATACCTGGTTTTTGATTGGCTGATTAGAAAGCAAGTCACGAGGAAAGCGCTCACCGTCACAGGGCAAATAGATCACATGCGCGCGCTTTTGCGCACTTGCTCCTAGAGTTCGTTTGATTCGTTGTAACTTTGACTGCAACAATCAAAGACTTTGAGCGTTTGACGGGCTTAATTTGCTGATTATGGGATGCCGAATAAGTTGTTACTGCGCAAAGATAAGCAAAAGGTACAGCTTGGTTATTTAATTTCTTGACAGCACAAAAATGAAAAAAACTATGCGCGCGCATAGATTTAACAAAGACGCTGGGTCGCGTTCTCCAGACGACAGTGCAAACGTTGTGTTTCACTTTCGCGCCATCAGCTTAGAACGTAAAAGAAGAAACGCAACAGAATGCAACTCCTCTACAAACTCTAGACATGTGATCAGAGCAAATTATTAGAAAACTTTCTCCTCAAATACGGCAATAAATTGCAAGCAAAATCAGTGGTATAATATCAAATCTGTTTCCATCTTGACTGGATCTATTTGATGTTTTTGTTTCAGAATAAGAATGCAAAGAGAGTTGGCTGACTTGTATAATGATATTTTTGAGCGTGAAGACAGATTCATAGAGCTTTGGTGAGTATTATCTAGCATATTAAACATGCTAGCTTTGACTGAGAGCAGCGATGTAGATTGAAGTTAAGCGCAATATCTACAGATTGCAAGGAAATGACAAAAAGCATTTTTTTTTTCTAAAGCTTAAAAATAGAGAAAATCCATAAACGTCACAAACATGCGGAGAATAAAACAGCTTACTGTATCGTAGAAGAACAAAGAAAAACAGACTATGAAATAAAACTAAAGAACATCCTGGAACGTAGGAAAGATTTGCTCTTAAAAGTTATGTAAGTAAAGTAAAGAACACAATATCTTGAAAATTGAAGCAGGAAATAAGGTAACAGAATTATGGACTATATATTTCTAGTTGTTCTGGGATTGCCCTTCAAGATCGTGAAAGGGAACTCTTAGCCATTGATCAGAGGTACGCTAAGCTCTGGTCCCTCACGTTTGAAGATGACCCAGAAGACAAGCTGGAGGAATGGAAACGAGACCTGCGCAAAACGCACTCACAGAATGACGTCAGTAAAGTAGTACCCAGGCCTCCCGTTGTTCCTCGGCACAGATATATGACAGTCTTCCTTGTGAATTATTCAAAGGGTGACAGAGAAGAAGCTGTCAATCAAATGTTGTTATCGTAAGAATGAATGTAAGATAGCCACGTTGTTTCAATTGCGTCAATATTTATGAAACTTGATAAATGAACAAGACAGGCAGCTGTCAATCAATGAAAAACATTTTTAAGAACACGATGATCAATATTAGGCAAATCGATAGACTTAGTATAAAAACTTATCCAGGTTGCAACTGGCATACTGCAACTGACTTTCCCTCCCCTCCCTAACTTATTGCACAATTTAACTAGCTTTTACAAGGTCTTTTACAAGGTACTACATGCGTTTCGCTACCTAAAGTGAGATTAAGATCTATTTGCAAGTACAGTACCTGTAAGCTTGCAGAATCCCCATGACTTATCTTGATCATAGTTAGGTGTGGTAGAACACCACATACCTCCAGTACTCGCGTGTGTTATACATTTATCATAGACAGTATCTTGGAAGATGAACGGTAGAGCACAGCACTTACCAGAACCCACGTTACCTCCGTATATTTGTACACAGAACGGCTCTAATCAAGCACATGCAGAAGATAATATTAGTGAGAAGAAACGAATGAATGTATTGAGAATTGAAATCATGGCATCGGTTACTGAGTCTAATAATATACATGAAAAAAGTACTCGAATTTGATTGGCTTAGAGCAGTGCAGTTCAATTGTAACACAGTGCAAAAAACAGCGTTATTCACCTGAACAGGGAGCATGAATACATGCTCTAGATTCCCTAGTAGCACCCAGGCATGCTTTACCAGGCATACACACACGATTTCTCGTCTGGAACCCAGTCCCACAAGTCGTACTACACGGCCCAAATTCTGACCACTGACTGAATCCATCCTGTGGACTGGGACGACGTACTGCTATGCTTTTGCCTTGAATAAGTCCAGATTCTTTTTCTTCCTCTGACTTCAAGAAGCCTTCGACATCTGAAGGGGAAAAATTAATCTTTAGAGCTGACACAACGAAGAAATCTTATGTCCAAGAGAACAGGTATCGTGTATTAATTTCCTTACTTTTATTGGTGTACTGTCCATTTCTCGAGAGGTATATGCTTCTATAAGGCAAGTCGCACGGACCAGGGATAACTGTTACTACATTATTGTTATTCAGTAACACATCCTCTTTATCATTCAAGTCTTGTGCATAGAAATGAACCTTTCGATCTTTTCGCGCGTGTTTAAAAATCGTCCTGAGTTTGAAGGTCTCTGCGGTTACGAGGTAGCCTTCTCTCTTCATACTGGACACGATCTTGACTGGTTTTTGAATCTTGTTGAAGAATCTTATGCTGATGCATTTGTCTAAAACGAAGAACATTCAAATCTCGAGTGAATTTTACCGAAATTCATAAAAAGCTCATGTGTTTTATGCTCAAAGATACGTTGTTACTAGTATATATATTAACTCTGAGAACCTGGTTTCAATATTTCCATGCGGACTGATTAACAAACAAGTATAGCGCTAACTAGCATGTGAAAAGAGATTTCGACGTGTCATTCTATACTTTGCACGAGGGTATTTTCAGGTTGTCTCGGTTTGCTTCCCTCAAAAAAGTGCAAAACATTTAACATATATGAGTTGAACGCATAGAATATTGAATGTAGTGGTAGTGTGTGTGTGAGTGAAACTGGGCCAAATGGGAAACCAGTATGCACATACTGAATTTGTTCATTGGTGATTATAAAACAATTGTCATGTCTTTACCTCCCGTGCCATACACAGCTCGCTTGGGATCAATGGGTTTTGGTTCTCGGTGTTTGGCCACCGGCATCTCCCCTGATCCTGACCCACTGTGTACAGTTGAACCAGGTTCAGTGATTGGCTTAGATGTCTGTGACTTCACTGGATCACCCCAAACGATTGTTTTAACTTTGGGTGGCTTCATTTTGTTGGCGTTGCTGATTGGTCGAGCCTTTGGTGATGTCACTTGATTCACAACACTGATTGGTCGATATTGTGGCATGGTATTGTATTGTTGTGGTGTATTGGCGTTAATGAAATTGTAGGAAGGCGCTTTAGGTAACCGATTGACTTGATTCGCTGTCTGAACGAGAAGCATTTGAGGCTTTCGCGCCATATGCAAAACTTTTCCCGGTCGCATGGACCCAGGCCCTCCTCGTAAATCTAGTCCTTTATAGACAGGAGGCCGCGCCCTTGACCACGTGTTTCGATAGTGTGAACTTGGTGTGCGTGTATACTGAGCTAACCGATGTGGAGTATTAGTATACGATATCCCGTACCTACTACCTTGCAGCGGTTTCCCCGGTATCCGGGGCCTATATCCCGTATAGACATTCTGAGATCCCCGTGAGAATGGTTTCGGGGCGAAAACTTTTGTTTTTAAGCTGTTCAGATATCTCATCCTTGCAACCGCGTTATTGTAACTATTCAGTTGTTGGTTCGGTTGAACTACAACTGAAGCTCCTTGTTGAAGGGAGCTGATTTGAGAGTTCTTAAGACCCTTAGTAGCCTGGGGCAATGCTGGACCTACAATTTTTGCCCCTTTTTGAAGAGTATTTTGAGCGGGCTGGTTCACCTGTTCGTTTACTTGCCCCTGTGCTACTGTGGGTTTCTTTGTAGGATTTACCGCCAAAATCTCTCCAACTGCTTCTTTAGAAACTAAACTGTCCAAGATTTCTGCTGCTTTTGCTTCTTCTTCCTCTTTGCTTTGATTACTTACTTCGTTCGGCTTCGGACCGTAAACTTTGAGAATGTTTTGTCGAAACACACACTTCTGGTCGAATTCTTTACTGCGCACGACTTTTGATACAGCTTTGAGCACGAATGGCTTATTTGTGTCGTGGCACACGAACCATCCTGGATGGGTAAATAGTTCCAATGCGATGCTGTTGGAACCGAATGGGTTACGCTCAAGGAATGTCGCATCTTTTTCTGAAAATATGAATTTTACAGGAGCAAGTTAGCTCAAGCTAGTAGTGACCTGGAGAGTTCCGCGCAAACCATACGACTAATTGTATGCTTGAACTTGACGCTCTCAGAGCGCGCACAGGTTTCCAAGCAAGGGCTTGTATCTAGTTTGTGTGTGTGTACTGTGAGCCTTCGTGTTATCATGAGCCCTAGACACCTAGATTTGAGACTAATAGAAAAGAAAGCCATTTTACTTTTTGTTTACAAACGTTAGGCTTGGGTTAGGTTAGGAAATCATGTCAAAACCTTACCGAACAAACCAGTTGGTTTTGCTTTTTCCATACGAAACTTGTAGTTCTTATATCTCAGATAAAGTCCCGGATGCAAGTTGGACTCCAAAGCAACACTCCGATCAACGTGCTGGAACCCAGGCCTATGCAATCTGAATAACGTTACATTTTTGCCGAGAGAAGCTGAGTCCTTTCGGGCATTTATCCCCAGTCCTTCGTAGTTTCGTTTGATGTTTTTCTGGATGTCGGGAAGATCAGTGAGTTTGATGGAAAATATTTTGGTTAATGAGATGTTTTTACCAGCTGTGAATCAAAAGAGTATAAATAAACAAATAGAAAAGAGAAAAAAGAGAAATGTTTCGGGGAAATCAGAAAGGTTTTGAAACATGTTCGCGTGACGGCAGCCATATTGAATGGCAGTCGAGGTTGAGAAGGAATTCAGTTCCTTCAAAAAGTTTTTTTTATTCTATTGTTCAACTTGGCTGAGTGGCATAGTTAGTGATCATGCAAGACGTCTTTGCTCTCTCCCCCTTCTGTACGTCTCTGCCTAGATCTCTTAGATAGTCTTCATTTGGTACCAATTGAACAATTAATATTTGTTTGAGTCAAATTAACGCCCAACACTCGAAGCTGGTCAATTGTAATTACTGAATCAAAAACACTGACTTATTCCAAAACTTTATTTTTCTTTTAAGAAAAGAAAATTTTTCAATGGAACAAACATATCAAAAGGACATCCAGTTTTGGACAGTCACATTCTTATTTCTATTCTTTCTTCTTTTTTTCATCGTTGATAAAAGTCATTCGTTATACTTGACTATTTGTTTATCATTTTTGGTCAACTGTTCGACAAAACAAAGTCTATTGCAGTCAGCTGGGTGAACCTTTTTTTTTTAAAAAAAAAAGAAGTTCAGATTATATAGAGTAAAGAATATTAGAATTGCCTTAATCACTGATTAGACAACAAACTGAAAGAATTAAATGAATTAAGGTAATTAGGAGACTTACCTGGTAGGGATAAACCAACATCCAACAAGGAGATACACCACACGAGACACAACAACCAAATCATCTCTCTTGGACGACCAAACAACAATACAAAATATACATATAAAAAGACCCAAAAAATACTAAAAATTAACTTTTTGGTTTTTTCGATGAAGAATACATATTGGACAGCTTGAAAGGTTTAAGTTTCGTTGTTTAACTCATCAGAGAACTTAAGGTGTTCAATTATGAATGGAGTGTTGTCGGTCATTGTTCTTTTTATGGATCACATGCGTTAATGATTCTATGAAATACCTGCTTTGAGCTCAATGAACAGGATAGCTTCACTAGCTACACTACGTTTACACTGACCACATTCTATCACTTATTATTATTACTTACACTGAAATCCTGTTACCAAAGTGCAAAGGATTTTAGACTGAAATCGTATTGTTTTTCGCGCCATAAATGGAAAACAATAATGCAGTCGTATTCGTTAAAATTAGATATTTTTTGATTATAAATAGAGATTTATTGATGATCGTAGTGAGGTCAGGCGTTATAACCATTTCAGATGTTATTGTCCTGGAAGTTACACGGATGAATTCACAAGAAAAACTTTTTTTCATTTGCAAAGACATAACAAGCCACGTGAACGAATTTCGGATTCGATAACACGTCGAAGATTGTTTTAAACTCTTAATGTAAAATTATTCAGCAAATTTTAGGGCAATTCCTTCCCAGTATACAGTTGGGTACTCCCTGAAAAATTTTAGGGCAATTCCTTCCCAGTATACAGTTGGGTACTCCCGGACAAATTTTAGGGCAATTCCTTCCCAGTATACAGTTGGGTACTCCCGGACAAATTTTAGGGCAATTCCTTCCCAGTATACAGTTGGGTACTCTCGAAAAAGCTGGGGATCAATTGCAACTGGGGATCAACTTTAAAAGTAGTCTTAGACTAAAAAAGTTGATTTTAAACTAATGTTGCCCTAAAGATCCAAGAAGGTTGTATGACCGACTCAGGGGTAGCAGTGCATTTCTTGATAAATTGTGCAACAATGAAAAAAAAAATTGATAAAAATATATTCTCAGGAAATATCAAACCGAATGTTCTCAAATATTCTCTCTCTTGATTTATGCATACTGTTAGTCTTTGTGTTTCAGTGGCATTTCCCTATCATTAAGTAAGATATAGGATTCTTCACACACCACTCATTGTTCTTGCATTATTCCTCCAAGTATTCCTCCACACAGGTAGCCCATTTTGGAATTTGAACACAAATCCAGGTCAGATTAATTTACAAATCATCTAGAATATTTGCAGTAGAGCCATTCATGACCCCATTCAAAGTATTCACCTTTTTCGTCTTCTCCAACACAGGTAACCCATTTTGTTTTCCATTTGAGATCTTCCTATTTGAGCCTACGTCAAGTGAGTTAATCGTAATCGTTTCCATAGAAACAGAATTGATTAGTGTTACATCGGACTTCGACTGACACTTTATTTGGAATTTTTTCCGATTTCTAGAGAGACGTCGATAAAAAAAGATTTCCAGTCCCATAATTCCAAAGCAACCGAAACAACACAGGGCAGTGTTGAATAAAAATCCTCCAAACTCATCGAAACCCATTCCGAAGGGCTCGATGTTATTCTCGCCTTTGTTACAGCTACGTATCATCCAACGTTGAAATGCCTGGCCAATTTCTTCCTTCATACTTAGTTTATGAATTGCTTTAGAAATCTCTTGATTCCAGTCCGAGTTTTTTCTCAGAGCGAATGCAAGTCCAGAGAGTTCCAGTTTTTTCCCGTCAAATTTAATACTGCATTTGGGATCTTCGGCTATTTCGTACTGGAGGGCGTCAGATTCCCCGATGAACACTGATAATTTCCTATAAGCACCAACACAATTATTAATATCATCATATATTATAATTGTTACTGAATCTGAGAGTTCCCTGTATCCAGTGGATATTTTGTGGAAGGGCCTGGGACCGGCTTCGAAAGAGAGTAGAGGATTTCTTGCCCCAGTGCTACTCGCTTCTAAGATTCAGTTTCTCTGCCTGACTTCACCCCCCACCTGACACTGGTGCTAGAATACCTGACACCCGACTTCACCCCCCCCCCCCCCCTTCCCCCACCTGACACTGGTGCTAGAATACCTGACACCCAGGGTTAATTTCTAATGCGGCCATTACTGCGTGTTCACTATCTTGACAATGATGTACGTACCCGGATCGAACTTTCTCGATACCTTCAGAAAAATTATTTACTCCGTGTTTCTCCATGTTCTTGAATATTTTCCTCAATCTTGAGTTTTCACTATTCCTGAAAAAGTCCTCAGTACTTGAATATTTTATTGTTCCAAATGTGAAGTCATCTGGCGGGTCGAGTAACTGAAAAAAATGATGTAAAAAAACACGATATCGTAAGGTCACGTGATAAGGCAACCGTTTCCCATTTTATAACACATGTCATTCCCTTGAGTATCATTTCTCTGTTTAACTGTTGCACATCACAAGACACATGAAAGCCGAGCAATATTGACATCTTACCTTTTTGTCTTCCACACCCTTAACTATAGACACTTCATCAACAACAATCAGAGAAACTAGTAAGTTAGCTGTATATGAACTTATCAGTACCAACGCGCCAAAGTTGGTGCAAACCATCAGAAAAGGCACCGCGAATGTTTTGGCTTGTATAATTGTTAGGGGAACATGGAAGATGTTGCCAAAGACATACGCCATGTACTCAAATGGAAGAAAATGTTCAGACTTAATGTTGCGGTAGAAGCTGATCTTATCAAACAGCCAAACAACAGTGGCGACTGTGAGGAATGTTCCAACACAAGCAAGCCATAACAAGACACTAAACGGCTTCATGAGCCTCATGTCCTTCAAGGACTCAGGAAAGGGATACTTCTTAATGCGTTCTCTTTTAACTAAGAATGCTAATGATGTTCCCATATATGGTGTTGTGAAATCAACGTATTTGTATCTTTCGTGGGTGATAGTAACGGTTGCTAAGGCCATGTCTGCTTCACCCCTAGCAACGTCACCAATCATCCCGTTCATCTGATTAGTGCTTTTGTCAAGAGAACCAAACTTGCCGTCCCTGACAATATACAAGTCAAACGTAAACCCAGTCTCTTTTTGTATCATCAGCAATATGTCAATCATGACTCCATAGCAACAATGTAACTCAGTGTTTCCCGTGTTGTGGAATTTCCACATAGTTGATGACGTAGTATTGACGTATTTGATACAAATGACACTATTGGCTGAAGCACAACTCGTACCCAGTATAAAACTGTGTTGGGACTTTTTGATCATCGTGAATGGTGGATGAATGATAGTAACTATTCGGAGATGTCGAGGATTTGGTAAATCATCCATAAGGAAGGCCTCAAAGGCTCTCGGTCCTTCGGTGTTCCGAAGATGCACCGATGCCGTGCCGAGCTTTTTCCACTGTTTCGTCTCATGGTAAACGTGAGAAGTTGTCCATCTTGTTATTATAAAGTCATAGCTTTGTCTGTGACCTAATGAGGAGAATTCTACCAAACCAGTTTTACCGACGAAACTGCATCTGAGCATCTCCCTGTTGTCAGGAAAAATAAGACATTAATTAAAGTGTTGTAAAGTGTTTCATCAAGCATTTTTTTCTCGGAAAAATAGTTCGAGCTCCTGGCGAGATTAATTAATTAACCCTTGAAAATTTTTTAAGAATGTTAAAAATGCATGAACGTTATAATGCACTTTTTTTTATAATGCTTCAGTGTAACCTAACCGGTAGATTAGCACTTAGTTTCCTTTTCGTTTCTGTCAAGAGGCTATACGTGTAAGGTCAGCCTACATCAGCAACCTTAGACAATAGACATTACCAAGAGAACCAGTTGCCATAGTAATTGTCTCCTTGACAACAACCTGATGACACTTACCTGTAAAGTTCCTTTCTTGAAGAAACTGTCAAACCATTTTCTGAATCTTCCAGTAAAAAATCTGGTCTTTTTGACAGTATTCTCGATAGAGAGTTCCTCAGAACAGTTACTGCGTCGAACAGCAATAATTTGAATAAAATATCTGCTTCGCTGACCCCGTGTGCAGCCGACGTTTCGTCAAAAGCCTTGGCAATACCTAAAGATCCTTCGGGAACGTACAAAGCATTTATTTTTAAAGCAATGTCGGTTAATATCCAAACAGCCTTCTCGCCAATGCTACTAAGGCTTATTTTCTGTGCTATCTCGAGTATTTTGCTTGTCTGAGAAGCTTCAGCATGGATAACAATGATTCGTATACCACTTGCACGAACTGCTGATAATGTTTGATGAAGTTGAGTAATAACACTGTTCTTTTCCAGAATAAGACATCTTGGGAAGGCTTGGGTAACATTTCTGTGGTCGTTAACGACATATTCAAAGAGGTACGTCCAAAGTGGATCGTTTTTATTGGAGCTCGTTGTGATGCAAGTGAATCGACTTTGGTCGAATTCGAGTATCAAGTTCTTGATAACCATTGCTTGTAGCTGTTTGGACGGAGCCATGGATAAAATAAGACTTTCGTTCTGAAAAAAATTATGAAGATTTTAATAACGTAGGAAGTTAGGCAAAGTACTCAGTTCATCAATCAGGACTACTGTATAAAGATAGCCAATCACAATGAAGAATGAAAACCATGAGAGCCAATCAGGAGAGCAGGATCAGTAATCACATTGACCTCAGCCAATCACGTTTCATTCCCACGATTTGTTGATAACACCGTAGTTGACATCGGAGAATGGCTTTTCATTTTACATCAAGAATGACCCTTACTACAATCTACAATAAATTTGCCAAAAAGACTAAATAATGTCAGTAATTACGAAATTGACTTTCCCTGTCTGTCGCTTTGTACTTGGCCTTCAAATTATCACGTGATAGTTTCCCGCCATGTATTTTCGCGCCACCTGTTCCAATAACATATTTCATGCTGTTTATTGAACACCGTAAATTATCAAAGAACATGCACAGAAATTAAAAGCGTCATCTTTCGATGCGAGTTTCTTTCCTACATTTATTTCAGTTTGTACAAAATTCAATAGGCTTTTTTGTCGGAAATAAGCATTTTTAGTGACAAGGACATGACATTATACGTAGGAGCAACATTGTACGTTTAAACTGGTTTTGGAAAAATAGCCGGAAATTAATAAGCCATTTTTTTTCCCTGAAAGGTTTATTATCGGGCTTAAATCAATAAACAAACAATTTGTTTTGGTTCTAAAAAACAATTCTAGCAAAACAATTTAAATTGGTCTCCTATTTTTCGGATTCAAATTCATTTTTTTCCCTCATCTTGAATTCTTAGCAAAGCTCAAATACAAAACTAATTTACTTTTGAAAACTTGTTTACTTATGGATATTTCAGTGTCACACTTACTGAAAAACAATTACCAAACTTATCCGACATACCATCTGTCGTGCTCGATGTCGTCTAAAGGGCTGACTATAATTATATGCTATCATTGGTTTTTCGAGTATTCGTAAATATTGGTAATAAAAGTGCATCCTATGGTGAAAATAATTACGGTATAATACCTTACGTTTACTCGCTCTATGAGCTATTATTATTCAATGAGTTGTTTTCTTATTTTTTTAATTAAAAACGAAAAAAAAAAATGATTTGAAAGTTAAGGTTACGTTTTGTTTCTTCTTTTTTTTTTTCTTTCCTTCTTTTTTTCTGTGTTTTTCAGTGGTTTTTTTTTTTTTTAATTCTTTTATTTTCTTATTTTGTTATTAAAGAAGGGGAGAATGACTTATTTACGATTCAAGTTAGCTAACCGGCGTTTTGTTTCTTCCTTTCTTTCGTTCATTCATTCATTCTTTGTATATTTTTTTCCTTGAATCACAAACTTCAATTTTCTGTAGCCTTGTATTCGAATACCTATGATATTGAGTATACATTTGTCACCCTCATCCTAAAACACTCACAAACAACTTCTCCCTTTATCCTGGAAACTATATTATCAAATTGTCATTTTGAGTATTTAGTTTAAAGCATACCAGTTGCATGATATCAGTCAGACATCAATAATCCATGTACTGAGAACTTGTTGTATGTGCACTCCGGCATTTCTTTCCTATTCTAGATCGAAGCCCATTTACAGCATTTCTCTACTCCGTCACTTTAAGTCAGGATATGGCTGTCTTTCAATTGAACGACAAAGTGAGCCTTATCATTGACTCAAGTTGTTGTCTTAATGCATAACGTAGCTCCATTAGTTAATGTCATCAACAATATTACAGCCTTTTGCTAATTCCTTATTCTATATTCAGTGTTGTTGCACTACAAACGAACCGCCTTCATGTTAAGTGTCACTAGCTTTGTCGACAACTTTGGGGTCTTACACCTCGACTTTTGAATAAAAAGTGAAAAAAAAAAAAAAAAAAAGGATAAGAAAAAAGGCAGATAACACTAAATAGGAAAGCTTTCCTTTCTTTCGTTCGTCGTGCTTTAGTTTGGGTAAACTGATGAGTACTGAAGTGCAAGTATTCAGTGTTTTTGTTGTTCGATGTCTTTGGCACTTTACTTTTTCTTGAGATAATTTTTCCCAGGTTTACCGGGATTCTATTCATTATTTCCATAGACAAATCATTGTCCTAAAAGCTTACCCAACATCAGAGTAGAACCAAAAGCCCGTTAAACTAACAAAACGTATTCTTTCTTCGCACTATTTACTAACGATCAACAAGCACATTGAATGATTTTCGGATTACGATTTGAAGGTTATATTGTTTAGCAGCGATTACCAAATTCTATGTACTTTTGTCGAGTTTACCATTTTAAATCTGTTGTGTCGACAGACTGAATACAACACAAAAAAGAAACTTGAAATTGTAGTGTTAACGGGAGAAATTCTCGCAAAAACTGCTGATGACTCAACTTTTTGTTTATCGAACGTACACTTTGAAGCTCAATAAATTTCAAAATGATTGATTTGTTGTAACTGTTGTTCTAGTGTAAACTATATAAAAGCTTGTGGTCTAAAACTGGAATATTTTCCTAGGTTTTTATTTCTGTTGTTTTGTTCTGTTTTCTTCACAGTTTTTATCAAGCATTTCCTGTGAGATACAAATCATCTGTTGTTTTTCTTTTTCTTTCAAGAACAGCAGCAACTACCACAAAAGGGTTGGTAGTGGGCGGTTGTTCGTTTGCATTTAAATTCTTATTTTTTAATTTCCTTAACTTCTATATTTTGCAAAACAAGCGCTTGATGACATAGCCAATCAATTTAGTTTCTTTAGCCGGACTTATCATTTACCAAGATCAGCCACGTAAAACCTACTTCACTTTGTGCACTTACCATACTTTCGCTCATCCATTGGGAATTCTGGCTCCAGACGACAACAACAGGCACGTACGAGCCTCTCATTAAAAACCCAAACAGTTCATTGCTCTTACAATCTAGAAAACTATAGACCACGCTGATATTCTTTTCAAGTATTTCTTCTTTGATAATTTTGATGTTCGATAGCGGTGGTTGTCGAGTGTCCCATTTTAAGACGATTCCTTCCAGTCCATAGTGGGACTCAAGTGATTCATTATTAAATTTTGAGAGCAGACTTAAAAAGTATTGCGGCAGACTCTTTGGCGACGGTTCTTCAAATATCAGCCCAACTTTTATGCTTGTAAAATATGAAGGGCTTGCGCTAACCAACGTTGAAAAAGAGCAACTGGTGAAGACGAAGAAGACAGTAAACCAGTTCAAAACACCATATTCTCCATGTTGCTTTCTTGTCTTCTTAACCAAGACAGCCATCAGTTTTCTTCCATGAAATACTTTTAAAATAGTTCAATTCGTGGACCTAATGGATAAAAAACTTGTTTCTAATTCTCGCTAGAAAGTAATTAGTTGTTGAACTGCGATTTCAGCGCGGCAAAATTGATTCAAGATTTCCATATTAAGAATGCAATGACGTTGAATGACAATAATTTGGTTGCACACAGGTGAAGAAGGAGCCATAAACTTTGGCGTTTAGGCAAACATTGATATAACTAAAGGAAAAACAATTCACCATAAAGCTTATACGACACCGGTAAATCCTAGAAATCTGTCTTTTTGATAAATA
This sequence comes from Anthopleura sola, assembly GCA_023349425.1. Classification (NCBI taxonomy): domain Eukaryota; kingdom Metazoa; phylum Cnidaria; class Anthozoa; order Actiniaria; family Actiniidae; genus Anthopleura; species Anthopleura sola. The sequence continues at coordinate 6,663,222 of JALHLI010000014.1, read as the reverse complement.
AACTTTTCTGATTGTGACGTGTTTTTTCCCTCGGTTCCTGAATCTCAAGAGTTGTCGCACATCAGAGCAAGCGTACTCGACAAACCTTCTGTGTCAACACCAACAAACAGCTTTCCTATCATCTTTCATCTTTCCTTTTTTTCCAAATATGTAAAACACACGAGACTCAACTTGTGCGGGAAACAATGAATCCAAGATAATTACCTCAAAAACTAACTGCTTTGCCGCTTTGTACTACACTATACATAAATTAATAACGTTATCGGGCATCTGTCACTTCAAGAAAAATAACTTTTCTATTACTGTTCCCTACATTATATCTCAAATAATAAAAGCTAAAGAAATGCATTATTTAGCAGTTTTTTTCAATTTATTGTGCTAGACATATTGATTTTCGTTTATGCTAATAGTTATTTTTGAGTACACTTCCTGCTTATGTTAGCAGAAGTAAGCGCCCTGCAGGATACCGAGTCCAACTGAGTTTTTTTTTAAAGTAAGATTGCAAATCAATTTCATGTTGGCGACCGTAATCTTAAATGAGTAAAATATTCCAAGCTCATGAAAAGTTGTAATTGAAATTGCCAATTTAGAACTCAGTAAAGAATTTTTCCAATAAAAGTTAACCTAAAGAAAGTGTCTAGTGTTGCCATGGTAGTGCATGAATTGCAGCTTGACTCGTCGCTTTAAATTATAACAACTCTTTCCTATTAGAAGCAAAACCATACCCTGGGGTCCAGAGGTTATTTTTCTCGCTACTTTCTCGTTTGTTTTTTTGAAGGGAAGTCGCTCGTTTAAACCCACGGAAAGCGAAGTAGAAGCTGTGGAGCCCAGGGTAGGAAAACCGAGGCTACACCAACAGACTTGATATAATACATGTATTCTGATTATGGTACACCGCTATTCACCATATGGAAGGCATATTTCTTGATTAAAAAAACCCCGATGTGTTTAATTTAGCTTTAAAACTCTACTCATTGAATTGTTTATCCTTCTTTTCTTTTTCGTGTTTCAAAAGCTCGACTATTATGACATATTTTGAATAGTTTAATTATTGTTTTCATTTTAAGAAATTTTTCATAAGAATATTGTCATTATTACTGAGAGATGTGTCAGTTATAATAACAGCAAAAAAGCAATAACGAGTGTTATTTTTATCTTTTCGCCACAACAAAAATGGTGTTAAGAACGACAACAACTCCAACAGCAACAATAACAAAAAACAATCATAACTGCATCAGCAACAACGACAACAACAGCAACAAAAAAACAATAATTCCATCAGCAGCAACAACAACAACAGCAACACTAGAAGCAGCAACCTAAGCAATAACAACATCTGTAAACAATTAAAGTTTATAACAAATTTTGGGAAGGTGCCAATAAACATCGTCGTACTTTATAGGGGGATATTACTCTTACAACGAGTGAAATACAGCACATTTTTGAACAAGACGTACCAATGGCCTTCAACCAGGGCTGGAATGAAACGTGCAAACAAACTAGCAGCAGACAACACCAATCAAAAACCACTGCGTCGCAGACCATCCAATCACAGTGCTCGAGGACGGAAGCCATTAGATCGTCACATCATGTTTCATACAGTAGGACATTACGTCACACAATATTTATGAAGCCACTTATAAAAGTATACTAGCTCTCCATCGACAAAGTGTCTATGAACACTGTCATATTTTGTTGGCGGATATTTTTCAAAAGTACCGCGTGAAATACAGCACATTAAATTCATCTAACTTCGAGAACGACCTCGTTGTATGGTTCTAGGAAACTTTTTGCCTGTTTTTTTTTCCTGGAAAAATCATTGCACACGACCTTTTTCTGTGGTTCTAGAAAACTTGCGAACTTTTTTTTCCAGTCTTTTTGGATGGAAAAATCTGAACGGGATTTTGAACGGGACACGTGGCCATGCACTCTAAACCAATCATACGAACTCTTTCCCATCGATCAATAAGACTAATGTCAAACGTCAAACTTCACTTGAGCTGAACCTAATGACATCAGAGAAATCCGCCCCTCTTTTCCAGGTGAAGTTCAAAGTTTAAGTTGTGGATATTTGTCTCAATGTGCCCATGATGAAGAACGGAAATGCAATGACCGCGAAACCTACTCAAAATACTTGAGATGAAAGGAAGGAAAAAACACTGTAATCACCATGCTTCTTATATTAAGCCTATACAGGTATGACTACTCTGTAGAACAAGAGGATTCAGATTATCTGTACCCTTTATTTGCTCATTAAATATTCATCAGAATTGTGTTTTTCTTCTGCGTCCTGTGTATTTCGAATCTTGTCTGACTTCCCTGGAAAAGAAAGAAAGAAAGGAGTTACTGAGCATTATATTCAAAATATAATACAATAATTCTACATTTTACTGGTTTCACCACAGCCTTGATGGAGGACAGGAACTACCCAGTGTTAATGACAGTGTGTGGCTGAGGTCTTTTCCTCACTCCCACCTCTCTTCTCGAGCTTGCAAGCCCGTTGTGTGAAAATATTTTCCCCCAAGGACACAAACTACTTGGAATGGCAATTGACTATGTTGCCATAGTAACTAGTTACTATGGCAACATCTGTTTTAGTTACTATGCATTATGTCAATCACCATCAACATACTGGTAAGTTACTATGACAACCTACTCATCAATCACCATGACAACAAAAGTTTGTCACCATGACAAAAAATCCTCAGAGCACTTACTTTCCCTGTCGTCTTCTTCTGTCTTTCTTTGCTTGAATCCAGTCTTTTGATTTTTTAATAGATTTTCCACGAGGGATTTTATTTCTTTCTCTGTTTTGCAAGACACCAGAATGTGACCACAAACTTGGTTAATACTACATTAATATTCCATTATAACCTAGTCACACAATATCTTACCTTTTTCCACTATACTGAACAGTCTCTCCAACTCCAGCTGATTCTCCCACACCAAGACCCTGGAAGAGAAATATAATTGTTTATTAACCAAGTTCCTGGTTTATGTCATTTACTCTCTTATTCCATGAGGTTCATTATGGCTGGGACCCCGAATGAATAAAGATATAAAATAGCTACAAACCTTTGGAAGCTTGGCATTTACCGTACCAGCAAAAAGACAAAGAAACATTCTGAAAGGAAAAAAATAGTAAATTATATGTAAAAAGACATGTCCACAACTAGTCAAATTGAAAATATTCTGCCTTCTCCTCAGTATGTATGTGTCCTACTTACTTTTTAGCTCTTGTACTGTTTGGATAATCCACTACTATTCCTCCTGTGAAACCTGCTTTCATTGCTTGTGTTGTTATGAGCTCAACCTGAAATTCAAATAAATTTTTTTTTCCTTTTTCTCACGCCATTTTATGGGGGAAGGGGTAGGTATTATGATATCATTTATCACAGAAATAAGAAAAGATATCAGGAGAATCTGTGAGACATATTAGTGTAACTGGATGGATGACAATGACACAAAGAATTCTAGAAGCACTGTACTTGTATTATTTAACTGTACCTGGCTTGGGTTTTCTGGGTAAAACTGAAAAACTGCTTTTCCACCTCTTGCCTGAAAAATATAGGAAAGAAACAGAAAAATGAATGAATATAAATCAAGCAAGAAAATATGAATGGATGGATGGATGGATGGATGGATGGATGGATGGATGGATGGATGGATGGATGGATGGATGGATGGATGGATGGATGGATGGATGGATGTGGATGGATGGATGGATGGATGGATGGATGGATAGATGGATGGATGGATGGATGGATGGATGGATATGGATGGATGGATGGATGGATGGATGGATGGATGGATGGATGGATGGATGGATGGATGTGGATGGATGGATGGATGGATGGATGGATGGATGGATGGATGGATGGATGGATGGATGGATGGATGGATGGATGGAAGGATGTGGATGGATGGATGGATGGATGGATGGATGGATGGATAGATGGATGGATGGATGGATGGATGGATGGATATGGATGGATGGATGGATGGATGGATGGATGGATGGATGGATGGATGTGGATGGATGGATGGATGGATGGATGGATGGATGGATGCATGGATGGATGGATGGATGGATGGATGGATGGATGGATGGATGGATGGATGGATGGATGGATGGATGGATGTGGATGGATGGATGGATGGATGGATGGATGGATATGGATGGATGGATGGATGGATGGATGGATGGATGGATGGATGGATATGGATGGATGGATGGATGGATGGATGGATGGATGGATGTGGATGGATGGATGGATGGATGGATGGATGGATGGATGGATGGATGGATGGATGGATGGATGGATGGATGGATGTGGATGGATGGATGGATGGATGGATGGATGGATGGATGGATGTGGATGGATGGATGGATGGATGGATGGATGGATGGATGGATGGATGGATGGATGTGGATGGATGGATGGATGGATGGATGGATGGATGGATGGATGGATGGATGGATGTGGATGGATGGATGGATGGATGGATGGATGGATGGATGGATGGATGTGGATGGATGGATGGATGGATGGATGGATGGATGGATGGATGGATGGATGGATGGATGGATGGATGGATGTGGATGGATGGATGGATGGATGGATGGATGGATGGATGGATGTGGATGGATGGATGGATGGATGGATGGATGGATGGATGGATGGATGGATGGATGGATGTGGATGGATGGATGGATGGATGGATGGATGGATGGATGGATGGATGGATGGATGGAAAGATAGGATGGTATGGGATAATAAATGAATAGGATGAACGTATTAATGAATGGAAGAGATAGCATAAGATGGATGGATGAATGAAATTATAAAGCTTTTGATTGTAAGAAGATCAAGATAAATATTCAAGATGACAATGTAACTCACCAGGCAGCCATATAACGAACAAAAGAATTTGTATAGTCTCTTGATGGGATTGTGTTCTTTCTTATCTGCATTACACAGCCACTGTAAAGCTGAAATACTGAAGCAGAGGAGAAAACACATTCAGTTAGCATGACAACCTGTACTGCCTAGCCCTCCATACATCCATCCATCCTTCCATCCTTCCATCCATCCTTCCATCCTTACCTTATGCAGTAATCAAATGTTCCAGGTCTAAAATGTAATCCTTGCCCCATATCATGCAGGAACAAATCACCTTCCACTTCTCTTTCTATTGCAACATCTGGTGTTGATTTAAGAGAGTTCAACATTAATGCAATGCTCCACTACCAATATATATGTACAAAAGTATCATAGATATAAGAAGATATACAGTAATGATAAGTATAAGACAGCAGATAAATAGAAGTGAAAAAAAATCAAATAAGAAAGGTATCTACGGTAGCAAATGCCAGTTATTGAAGTTCACAATCATTGTTATCAAATTCGAAGATTCCAGGATTCCTATGTGTATTTTGTTCTGATATATCTTACCTAACATGGCCTGACTAATATCAAGACCAACCCAGTAATGACCTTCACTGGTTAACACCTCACCACTTAGACCTGATCCACACCTACATGAAAAAGAAAAAAAGATATTCATACTACAACAAAACATTCCCTTCTTAAAGTATTACTTTATATGTATAGGATCATTGGTACTATGATTATCTCCCATCTTCTATTCAGTTTTATCTACATGCATGTACTGAGCTTCCGGGCATGAGTGCCCATCATCAGGGTGTCAGGTTGTACAAGATATAGTATGTTCTTGTCATATACTAATGGTAATGGAAAACTTGGGTTGTGCGAGCTTCCACTCTTGTCAAAGAGAAAATGGGAAGTTTCAAGTAATGGTTATGGTAAGAGATTTCATGATGGTAAGATATGGTAGACTAGATAAACTAGTTGATGATGGTAAGATGTTACATACAGTAGGGCAATCACACTGGCAAGTTGACAACAGCATCTGAAACTTGAACCAATCATTTGGGATTTGAACTCATGATCAGTGGTTATCCACTCAGAATGCTGGAGCACAATAAATATCACCATGGTAACATCATACATGTAACCATGGCTACAGCACAATGCACATCCTTTAAATGTTTCACAATCTAGATATGGGACATATTTCTGTCATATAAACATTGTATATTTACCCTACGTCAAGTATATAGCATGGTTGATCTTCAGGTAGACATAAAAGCTCTAATGCTCTCTCTGTCAGTTTCACCTGTATGTCCATCATACGTGAACTAAATGAGAACATCAAATAATGTTAGCCAAGTGGGAAATATTGTTTGGGCTTCCTGTGGTGATGGAAGAAAATGGCCAGCTCCTGCACCAACTACCTCTCTCCCAAAGAAATCTTTAAGAATATACTACAAATGGAACATGGATAATATCTTGCAGGTCATGTTCATAATGAACTCTATGGTCTACAATTCGTGACTATGGATAGTAGTCTTAATAACATAACAACAGCCCACGTGGGTCAAAACTGAGTTGAGGTCAAACGTCTTACTTTGAGGTGTATTTATGCGCTTCTTCTTCATTATAAAACTAAAGAAAGGAAAACAGGATGTCTTCAGTTCTATATTCTAACACATTATCCTCTATTGCCGAGTTTTAACAGATTATTTTATTCGTATTTACCACTTCTGGTGGAGCTTGATGTTCTGGTCTTCTTCCCGACGCCATTTTGAAAACAGATGGAAAATAACGAGAGCCTGAGGTAAATATATCCAGCAGTTGACTGTCGAATATCATGCGTAGAATAGTAAACAAAGATGGCGGCTGAAGTTGTGTTGTGCAACACGAAAAGATTTTTAACAAATTTTATTAGAAAAACAAACTATTCCAGCTTATCTGCTGCTCCTTTTAAGACTTCCTGCTCCCAAGTCGAAAACAGAGCAATAGTTTACGGATTCCTAAGGAGTTATTCGAAGAAATGTGAGTTTTTATGCAACCGGTTTTGTCAGCCGGGTTTGAAAATTACGACAAGATTTCAACGAAATTTTTCCTCCAAACATCCAAGGAAAAATTTCTACAACGTACTTGGAGTTTCGCCTAAAGCAACTCAGGCTCAGATCAAGGCAGCGTATTATAATTTATCGTTAAAGCATCATCCTGATCGGCACAAGGGAAGTCAAAAGGCGCATGGAATTTTCCAAGAGATTTCAGAGGCTTACGGTGTTTTGGGAAGTCTGGATTCAAGAAAACAATATGATCGTAGTTTGATCGTAGAAGGATTATTAGCTCCTGAACAAGCACGGCCGTTTCATGCTCCACCGAAACCTTCAGCGTCTGTTTATGATTTTGATGAATGGGCGAAGCAGCATTATTTCGAAGCGCTGCTAAGAAAACAGAGAGACAAGAGAGAACGAAAAGATGATGAAATTGAGAGAAAAACGCACAAGTTAAAAGAAGGATCTTTTAGACTGGTTTGTCTTGGCGTATTCTTAGCTGTGTTTGTGGCTGGTATGCATCTTCATAGCCACTCACATGAGAAAAGCAAAGTCAGATATCGAAAAGAATGATGCCTGTAAATTAAATTCTACAATATGTAATGAGGATATTTTATAACAAAAGATGCACCAGGAAAAACAAATTATTTCACTAATTTGATATTTTTTATTTGCGAGACACTCCAGTGGAGGACATGGAACAATTAGTGAGTGCATCGGACATCAGTGAATCAGCCATTTGCCACAATGGCATCATTTTACCAATGACTACCAGAACTTATGCTTCACAATGTTTCAAAGAAAGTGTGCAAGAGATTCTGGTATTGGTAGTAGTTGATGCTATAATAGAAATAGACAATATGACTATTGTACTGCATCAATGCATTCTGGGTGTTAACTCGATCAAATGACACCAAAGATAAGAACAACTAACCATATGACATCTTTTGTTTGGTAATATTTGATTGAATTAACAGTCCCAGCTGCAGCACAATAGCAATATTGTCTATGGCCTATTACGATGCTGGATAAAATCCTTGGTTTTTCATTTGTCAGAGTGAAAAAAGGCAAATTCAATTCCTGGGGGAGGGGGTTAAATTATTGCCATTGCTAACTGGGCCACTCAATGGTCAGTGGAAGTATTTTGATTTTTGAGTAAAAATGCATGTCACCTGGACAAAATCTGTATTTGCAAATGTTTTTTTTTAAACAAGGTTTGACAATTTTGTGCGAGAATTGATAACCAATAAAATCCATTGAATTTTAGTACTAAAACATAATCCCTAGAGCACTATGATTTGTATGTGTATATTTCATCTTTTCTTGGTGTTGCAGAACCTCTGAGCCATGAATACAATAATACAATAGCCAAGCACAAAAACTTAGAAAGAAACAATACAAAGAACCCTAACCTTGAATACAATACTTCCTGCAACACCAAGAAAGACCTTACATTTTATATTCAAGATAGGCTATATCCCAGGAGTTTTTTAAACAGTAATGTTAACATGTTTATTGCTCCCTCCTCTATCCAGTAAGAAATTAATCAAACAACTCATAATGAATGAAATTGAATTTATTATACATGTATACAATGGTTATTATTTGAAAATCTAAAACATGTTTTCGTGTATATTGAAATCTTAAATTCTACGACTTGTGATAAATTTTAGTGTAGTGTGATGGGAGATCACCACCTGTCTTATTTTGGGATATCAACTGAAAATTGGTGGAATTGCTTACTATCAATCATGACTTTTTTTGGATTTGACTGGGGGGCAACCAATGGTTGACTGGGGGCAAATAGTGATTCTGAAATCAAATGACATCAAAATAATTCCTCAAAGTATTTTATCTGACTATTTCTACAACATGGAACCAGAAAACAAGATACACAGACAACCTTCAACATTCTCCAAGCAATACAAAAGTTGATACTACCTAAATTATGCTATATATTTTCATAACAGGTAGACCTCTGGAATTTAGACAACTGGCCAATTTGGACTTACAGTATTAACATGACTGGCCAAAGAGGTGTTTAGCCAAACATGCCAAAGTTGACAGGTAATTAATCATTAGGTTCCTTTTTCCCATCATTGCATCAGATTAGAACATATAAAGTGAATAATATATCAGTTATACAGTTATCTACTGTTAATATCTTGTAACCTTGTGCTTCCAAGCACTTTTTTCTTGCTATTCAGTGTGCAAGATAAATGTTTTCCAAGTTAGAAATTATAAGAGCACTGAGATGATGTCTTTTGACGAAGAAGCTCATTCATCTTTTCAGATTTGACTTTTCTCAGGTGATGCAAAGCTTTCTGGGATTGGAATGTGCGAATGAATGTGTCAACATCTATTTCTCCTTCCAAGAACTTGTCCACAGTTTTCTATGAATGAATGACAAAATTGTAGAATCATTTATTCTCTAGTTGTCATATCCACATATGGTGAGGAATGTGTAACATACCTCTGCTTCTTCTTCTGCCTGAACTGTTGCTGTTTGAAGGAGTGCCATGGTTGTGTCACAGGAATATTGATTAGACAAAGCACCTGGAACATGAACCATAATCAGTCAATACAATACTATCAACAAGAATCATCATTGTCATCAGCATGATCAATAGCATTATCATCATCATCCATCATCATTTACATCATCATCATCAATGACATTGTCATCATCAATCATCATCAGTGACACTGCCATACAACAACGACATCATGATTTAATCGTCATCATCAATTATCATTGACATCATCAATTATCATTGACATCATCAATTATCATTGACATCAATTATCATTGACATCATCAATCATCAATGACACTGCCATCATGTATCAATGTCAAACATCAATGACATCATCAATCATCATCAGTGACACTGCCATCATGCATCAATGACATCAATCATCATTGACATGAGGAACAATCAATCAATCAGAACAGGGCAGATGATCTGACAAGCGGTATATAATAGACGCACCATCAAGTCTACACCTTTGCCTGCTTGCAGTAGAAATGTCATGGTCCTTTACCAATGACCCTCAATCGTGAGACAAGAGAATAGGTATCATTTCATCATTGACATTGTCAACAATAAAGACATCATCAATAACATTATTATCATCAGTGATACTGCCATCATGCATCAATAAAGTCATCATTGTAATCATCGTCATCATCAACACCATCATTGACATTATCATCATCATATGTCATCATTATTTTGGCAAATACCTAGTGCTTCCTTATTTTTCTCAAACTGTGCCTGTAATATCTCTCTGTTTTCATGTGATTCTATGAGCCTTTCTCTTCCGCTGGCAAGTCTGGGCTCCAAACTCAAATTATATTCAGCTAGACTTTGGTTGCTTGTTATTAACATCTCACGAAGCTGCTGGATTTTCTTAATCTGATAAAAATATTTTCATTCAGCATCATAAGAAAGGGATGGAGGGGGTTGCAAGCCATATTGATACTAAATATAGAGACATAAGTTTTGCCGTCAAAAGTACGAGGTTATTACATCAACAATAGACTGGTGTCAACGTAATATCCGTATCCCATTGTCCCTAACTACATCGTACTTTTGATGCCAAAACTCAAATCATAACATACACATACAAGTATCTATCTATATAGACCCCTCCTATAATTACAGTACTTATATGCAGATATGCATAACCCTCACAACAAAGCAATCAAATAATGGATTCATCGACATATCTTATGTTTCCCAAACAAGGCTAAGGGGTGTATATCTACATATAACAATGTTACTGAGTGAGAGTCAACCAGAAATATCATAATTAGCGTATTATTTGCCAAGTATATAACTCAATAATGATCCACAAACCTCATCCAGGTCCTGAATAACGTTATTAACATTGACTTCTACCATGTCATTCTCCATAAACTCTTGTAGTTCACCTTTATCAAGATCTTGAATCGAACTCATGCCATCTCGCACGGCTTTCTCACAGTCTAACCTCGGCACACTAACTAAAGATAGTCCATTCGACATATCGAAACTCTTCAAGCTTTAAATCTTCACTATCGTCGTAATTTTAAGGAAAAAACGACAGGAAAAAGTGTTAAGTTTGAAATTTCTTACTTCGAACGTCACTTCGATTTCTGTTTGCAATCAGCAGCTATGCGACCGGGCCGCAGCTCTTTAACCACAGGGAACCCATTAAAATACGATACATACAAATAAAAATAGAAATGTACGGAATAGTGTATATATCATGTTCTGTATCTGGAAGTCCAACAAAGTATAACCAAAAATATAACCAAAGGAGAAATTCAAGCAAATTCATGATGCAAAATGTTCATTTTCGCGCGCGTTTGTTTCTTTCCTTTTGAAAATAATATTAGCCTCACTCTTTCTCGGTATGTGTTTTTAACGCCTGGTGAAAATGAATCATTTCCGGGGAATTCCCGCAAAACTTTTTGATGTAATCTGAAAAGAGAAAGTATAAATCTCTCAGTAAAAGGCTTATTTTTTGCCTTAATGTCAGGGAAACTTCAAGCGCAAAGTACCAGAAAGAGAAGTTGAAGGTTAGTATTTCATAAAGCTATCGATTATTTTTCTTAAGGTACCTGGACTTTCTTGGAGGCTCGCTTTTCCATCTGTAGAATCAATGCTTTGTTTAATAGCAAACAATGACGCATCAGTTTTTAGATTTCCTTTGTATCTGTGTTTCAACGAGCTTAAAGTAACTGAGCTGCTCAGTTTAGTCTTTTTAAGCATTCAAATTATGTCTTACATCCCCTATTTTTCAAATATGCTGTAAACTATGTTAACGACGTAATAGATTATTCTACATTATATGCAAAATGTGAAGTTCTAGAATACCTACAATACATACTCTACAGAGATATACTAATGTGAGGCCTTGGGAGGGATACTAATGTGAAGCTTATAGAAAAGTAATGGAAACCTCCTCAGACCCTCTCCACCCATTGGTAAATTCCAAACACCCTCTCCAATGAGGAGGCATAGTTATTTTCTGGTACTACACTATACCTTCCACAGACCCTCCCCACCCTCCTCAGACCCTCCCCGCCCCTTGGAAATTTCAATTCTCTTCCATGGAGGAGGTATGGATATTTGAAGGAACTACACAATATACCCTGATCAGAACTTTTTTTCATAGTTTCTGGTGTACAAATAATTTCAAATGTCGATCTTCCAAAGTTGGTTTGGTTAATAATCCATATCATTAGAAATAGTAAAAAAAAATTTTTAACCTATGCTTGAAGGTATATCACCATATCCCTTACTATGCCAACAAAAACAATCAAAGTATTAGAAAAGCAAAAAGGCAAGATCATTGGAAGTCGTGGCTGCACAATAAGAAAGTTACAAGAGGATACCGGTGCTAAAATCAATGCAGGTGTTGAACGGGACAGGGTTTGTCTGAAAGGAAACCAAAGCCAGATAGATGCAGCAGAACGGATGATACAAGCAATTCTTTCTGTAAGTACTACGTAATGTTCAAGTGCCAAGATACATAGACTTGGTGATAAAGGTCCTATTGCTTCAGTGCAAAGGGAGTGTGGTGCCTTTAGCAATTATTATTAAAATAATAAGAAATATATAGAATAAAAAGGTCAATAAAATGAAATGCATAAGTGGATCTTTAACGTATTGTTACTAATAAATCTATATACTAATTTCATTATCCTAACCCCAATTTAATTATACCTACATAGGAAAAAAAAAGTTTCATGGAAGGCAATTTGCTTGTAACAATACCAAAGTTTGCAGTGGGTTTCGTCCTTGGAACACAAAAAAGAAATCTAAGAGCCATCGAGGAAGAAACGGAAACCCAAATATTTTACGATTTTAGTGTAGAACCACGTTTCTATGTGAAGGGAAATGCTGTTCAACAGTACATGGCTAAGTTGAAGATAAAGGAAAATGCAGTAAGTAAAACCAAATTCAAAAACTAAAACCAAAATTAATTATTTGCAATAGATGAAATATATGAAAGATGCAGTTATTCATGTTAGTTATAAACATACGTTTATTGTTGAGTCGTACTTTTGCTTAAATTCCAGTAGTTTAGAGGAATTATCTTATTTTTCACCAGAGTAATTGCCCCAGACTTCAAGGATTTCCTAGGATTAAAAAGTTCCCATTCATTGACGATAGACTTGTTGGCGAGGATAGTGACTTTACCCTAAAGTTGGCAGACAACCCTCACCCTCGGTGGAGTGGACCACATTATGAGCTCATTAGTGGTCATGAACAACAATTACAGCAGGTTAGTATTTGTGTTCAAGTATGATACAACAAATATACATTATTTTTGTAATAATCATCACCATCCCTAATAGTCATCATCCGAGCATCATTTTTGTATCATCATCATCATAATTACCACCCTCCATCATTGCCATCATTGATCATATCACAATAATCATAAACATCCCGCATCTTGTCATGGACATGGTTGGTGTTTTTAGATGACAACATCATCATGATCACCGTGATCATTGTCATTATCATCTTCACATCATCATTATCAGATCGCCATCATTTACACCTGACTTCACTGTCTTGCAGGAAAAAGATAGCCCAGATTTTAGCGAACTTTGTGGAAAAATCCAACATATTTTGCAGTATTTACAACAACATGAAGACAACGAAAACCTTCTCGTTGACATGTGGTGTCATTATGGTCATGCGTATATCGCAGGAGTCGATGAAGGTAAGTTTTTCGTGCAACACCACATGAAAAATATTAAGATATTGAATCCAATGAAGAAATTTGAATAAGATTTGAAAGGTATGATGGCCAGGGATGCATCTTTTTTTGTTTCTTTTATTCTCCGTAACTCAACGCATGATTTAGATGAGGTGGATCGATGTTACTCTCTACAACAAGTCAAGCAAAATCTGAAACCAGAAAACAGCCCATGGGGTGCGTCGTTCATTGGCGGAGTTCATGATCTAGACGTTTCTAACATCGAAAAAGTACTGACAGAAGACCAAACAGTGCCTCATTATACGAGATATGATTTAACCTTCTTATCTCCATCGTGTAGGCAAATCCGTCTTAAGGTAATAAACTTTTCACTGAACGATTCTTAATAGGGAAACTTAAGGCAGTGTGTTGCCTGCTAAGCAAGAAGTCCATCTGATCCTCAGTGACCTCTCATGCTTGTTTTGAGGAGCAACTGGTGAATTGGTTCGTCAGTGAGCCGCCCTGCTAAAGGAGAGTCTTTATCAGCTGCGAGTCCTTATCTTAGTATTCCTGCAAGCTGATCAGTTCTGTTTTTTGTAGATATTCTTAAGAGCCGGTGGAGAGAATGGTGAAGAACTTTCATTTTGTGATGGTCCTGTTGTGGAGAGGAATGTTCTAGAAAAGGTGTCACGTAATGGCCTCGTCTACTATTTATGTGCGCCTCCCTTGCAGCATATCAAAGTGCACATCTTCATTCCATTTGTTAACTTGGATTGTCACTTCATGATTTGGACAAGTAGGTTAGAATAGGTTTTTGATAGTTTATAGCCTTCTTTTATTTAACCTCCCTTTTTGTTGTTTTATTTTTGATTATAATTTTGTTTACTTTTATTGAGTTGTTGTTGTTGTTGTTGGTGGTGGTGTTGTTGTTGTTTTTGTATCATTGACCCGTTACCGTTTATTTGTTTCCTTTGGTTTGGTTTTATTTTGCTTGTGGTTTTAAATTACGTTCGCAAAATTTAGCATTCAAGAATATCACTCGAACCCCAGAAGAAGAAGCTGAAGACCAAGTTCTGATTGACTTCCTAAACGAGAATCTAAAGATCAGCGATGGGCAGCTTGACCTTCCAACAAGCCAAAATCAGTTGCCCGAAGGTTTCGATCTATCGTATTGGCGCAAATCAAAACGCAGAACTTACTTATACGAAGGATTCAAAATCAAAATATCAGAAGAAACGCTGGAGGATGTCAATAGTTTTGAGACTGGAGACGATGTCAGAAAGAGGGTATGTTAATTAGAAATATAGTTTATTGAATTGAACCACGGTAGAGATAATGTACAGTAGACAGTCCACTATCCACGAGTGACCACTATCTTGTGACAATTACGAAAAAATATCTATTATTATAACTTTATAGGGCATTGTGGCGCATTTTGCGGGCTAAAATACGAAAATCAGCGGGCTAAAATAGATTTTAGCCCGCTGCCATCAGCCAATAACACGTGATGTCGTATTTTTCAAAATATGTAGTCGTTTATTCCTTTTGTAAATGCCCTAAAAAGTTATAATAATAGTAATAGAGGCGATGTTCTCTGGCATAAATATGTTTTTGGCCCTTCTCAGTGCTCATTTTAACCCTCGCTTCGCTCGGGCTAAAATGAGCCTGAGTCGGGCCAAAAACACATTTATGCCCTCGAACATCGCCTCTATTGTTATATTACTACGAATAATAATCTTTTCAATTAAATTATGAGGGGCATGTTTTAAAAACAGTTTTGAAGTTTAAGTACAACTTGTTTTGGAAAAAATATTGTATTCAAGAAATGGTCAGAAAGAAATGGTACTCTGTAGAATTAGGTGGAAATTTTTTTCCTTTCATTTTTCTTTCATTTTGCCATAGAATGACATTCACATTCACTGCAACGAATGGGATGAGCTATTCTCTGGAGCTGAATGGCAGCCAGAACAAATAGTCCAAGGAGTTCCAGATTTCTTGTCTTTTATAAGGGAAGTACAGAAACATATCGCCACAGAAGAGTCTGGTCAAGAAGAATGACTTGGAACCAGTTGTGATCAAGTGCATAGTTGTTAGTTAGACGTACAGCCGTGTTAAATAAGCCAATTTTGGGATCCCTGTGTTATGCCAAAAAGAAATGACTCGATGTGCAGTGCATCATGGGTCAAAACTACACCAGTTTTCTAGAAAATATATTTTCCACGCACTAATTTTAGGTGATTTTTTTTTTTAATTTTAAATCTTATGCAAATACATTTTACTAGTTACTTCTCTCAAGCTAAACCAAAACGTGCACGTGTATATATATAAAAAAAATCATTTCAAATATTTTATCCAAGATGTTTTATCTGACTTTTGCAAAGCCTTATGCTATAATACCATGATATATGGTTGTGGAAATCATTAGCTCGAGGAAATATTTGAATGACATGCAATGTTAAAAAAAAAAGTATATAAAAATAGAAATGATTAATTAAAGCAGATTAGGGGAGCCCGGGTCGAGTGGTAATTGAGGTGTGTTATGGCTGGATGGGTTTATGGGATCACTTCCCTGGACCCAACATTATAATGTGATTCTCTTCTGTGCTCTCTCTCTCTAGGTTTTCTTCCTCTATTAACTCCTAAACTCTATTTGACTCTTTTGGGACCTTGTCGATTGCTAGAAAGTAGTAGAGTTAGAAAAAATTATTCATGAATAATCGTTATTTTATTCTTTAATTTGCACAATTATGTAATAAATGTTAACAATTTTCTTTGACTTCAAGGTGTCAGTTTATCCTTCTAATCTCAACCGAACTTTAGTACATTTATTTTAATATACATCATCATTATCGATTTACTTTTCTAGCTTTTCTAACCACAGGGAACCCATTTCAAGTACAATACATACAAATACAAAATAGAAACACGGAATAGTGAATTTATTATGTTTTATATCTGGAAGCCAAACAAAGTATAACCAAAAATATAACCAAAGGAGAAATTCAAGCAAATTCATGATGCAAAATGTTCATTTTCGCGCGCGTTTGTTTCTTTCCTTTTGAAAATAATATTAGCCCCAGTCTTTCTCGGTATGTGTTTGTAACGCCTGGTGAAAATGAATCATTTCTGGGAAATTCCCGCAAAACGTTTTGATGTCATCTGAAAAGCGAAAGTATAAATCTCTTTAAAAGGCTTAATTTTTGCCTTAATGTCGGAGAAATATCAAGCGCAAAGTATCAGAAAGAGAAGTTAAAGGTTAGTATTTGATAAAGCTATCGATTATTTTTCTTAAGGTACTTTGACTTTCTCGTAGGCCCGCTTTTCCATCTGTAGAATCATAGAATCACTGCTTTGTTTAATATAAATAGCAAACAAATGACGCATCAGTTTTTAGATTTCCTTTGTATCTGTGTTTCAACGAGCTTAAAGTAACTGCGCTGAACAGTTTAGTCTTTTTAAGCATTAAAATTATGTCTTGAGGGCCATAACTTAGAAAACTGTTAAAGGTTATTATGTATCCCTCCGTAAATAAAGTTATTGTATTGTATTGTATTGTCTTACATCCCCTATTTTTCAAATATACTGTAAACTATGTTAACGACGTAATTAGTAATGATAATAATAATAATAATAATAATAATAATAAATAAATCTTTCATCAGGGAGCCCACTCACAATAGTGATTTTCAGTGAGGCCCTGAGAAACACACACACACAAAGTAATAAAGACGAAAATAATAAAAAAATATAAATATAGGAATATAGAAGTACAAAATATATATAAGTAAATATTAAAACTATGAATGCATATTAAATAAAAGTCAATTGTATATAAAACTACAGTATGTGGTTGTAAACACTTTTTGCATTCAGTGATATTTCTCGTCAACAAATAGTATGATTATTCTGAAACTTTTTCATAAATTAGTTCTACACGTCAGCTAACATATAATAAAGTTTTGTTGCACTTATTATAGAAACTTTATGGAATATGTTTTTTCATATGATGTCCCTTGGTGGCTCTAATTGTAAACAGGTGGTTCTAATTGTAAACACTTTCTGGTTATTAGATTTAGATGGTTATTAGATGGCTAGAGTGTGTATTTAATGGCTTTAATCCACGATTTCCAGCCTCAAAAATTCAATGTATATGTTTCAAGTTGTATTAAGACAATATTTTACTGTTATTATGTTTTTATTACAGTGAGTCGCCAACACAGAATTGCTGACATGGCAATTTTTGTGATAAACACAAAAAATTACACAAGCACTTGAACTTCAAAACTTTACCTAAGCACAGTAACTGTAATTGTTCTACATTATCCGTCAAAATATGAAGTTCTAGAATACCTACAATACATACCCTACAGAGATATACTAATGTGAGGCCTTACGAGGGATACTATTGTGAAGCTTATAGAAAAGTAATGGAAACCTCCTCAGACCCTCCCCACCCCTTGGAAAAATCCAAACACCCTCTCATATGGGGAAGTATGGATATTTTCTAGTAATACACAATATACCCTCCTCTGACCCTCCCTACGCCTTGGAAATTCCAAACACCCTCTCCAATGAGGAGGTATAGTTATTTTCTGGTACTACACAATATACCCTCCTCAGACCCTCCCCATCCCTTGGAAATTCCAAACACCCTCCCCAATGAGGAGGTATAGTTATTTTCTGGTACTACACAATATACCCTCCTCAGACCCTCCCCACCCCTTGGAAATTCCAAACATCCTTTCCAATGAGGAGGTATAGTTATTTTCTGGTACTACACAATATACCCTGGTCAGAACTTTTTTTCATAGTTTCTGGTGTACAAATAATTTCAAATGTCTTCCAAAGTTGGTTTGGTTAATAATCCAGATCATTAGAAATAGTAAAAAAATTTTTTAACCTATGCTTGAAGGTATATCACCATATCCCTTACTATGCCAACAAAAAGAATCAAAGTATTAGAAAAGCAAAAAGGCAAGATCATTGGAAGTCGTGGCTGCACAATAAGAAAGTTACAAGAGGATACCGGTGCTAAAATCGATGCAGGTTTTGAACGGGACAAGGTTTGTCTGAAAGGAAACCAAAGCCAGATAGATGAAGCAGAACGGATGATACAAGCAATTCTTTCTGTAAGTACTACGTAATGTTCAAGTGCCAAGATACATAGACTTGGTGATAAAGGTCCTATTGCTTCAGTGTAAAGGGAGTGTGCTGCTTTAGCAATTATTAAAAGAATAAGAAACATATGCAATAAACCAGCTGAGTTGACCTTCAGAACAAACTCAAAGTCAACCAATCAGAATTGAGGAACCGACATCGTATTTTGATTAGCATTTCCCATTTTCTGCCAAGAGAATTTATGAAATACGAGTTCTTCCTTCCTTAAATTAATCGTAAACGCTAGTCGAACTCATGGCGGAATTTTATTTCAATCAACAAGAAAACTCTAGTACGTTGTATACTCGAAAAATGCTCGAAAAATGCTAACCAAAAATAGTGACCCATAACTCCTTTCGGGGGAAGCGATCAACTCAGCTGGAAGGTCAATAGTATGAAATGCATAAGTACATATTTGATTACGGTTTGAAGGTATGATGTGAGCACCACAGTGAGCGTTTAACTTTATATACGAATCTCATTTTCCCTTACCTCAAATTTATTATACCTAAATAGGACAATACAAGTTTCATGGAAGGCAGTTTGGTTGTAACAGTACCGGAGTTTGCAGTGGGTTTCGTCATAGGCAAAAGAAGAAGAAATCTCAGGAGCATCGAGGAAGAGACGGAAACCCAAATATTTCACGATTTTAGTGTAGAACCACGTTTCTATGTGAAGGGAAATGTTGTTCAACAGTACAAGGCTCAGTTGAAGATAAAGGAAAGTGCAGTAAGTAAAACCAAATTCGAAAAATAAAACCAAAATTAACTATTTGCAATAGATGAAATATATAAAAGATGCAGTTATTTATGTTAGTTATAAACATACGTTTATTGTTGAGTCATACTTTTGCTTTCCAGTATTTTAGAGGAATTATCTTATTTTTCGCCAGAGTAATTGCCGCAGACTTCAAGGATTTAATGCTTTCAAACAATTCCCATTCATTGACGATAGACTTGTTGGTGAGGATAGTGAGTTTGCCCTAAAGTTGACAGACAACCCTCACCCACGGTGGAGTGGACTACATTATGAGCTCATTAGTGGTCATGAACAACGTTTACAGAAGGTTAGTATTTGTGTTCAAGTATGATGCAACAAATATACAGAGAAACCAGGCTCAGAATAGATGTGAAGAGGTTGAGATCGTCATAAGGCGAGATACATTCACATCAGTAAAAAAAGATAAATCCAGACTTCATCTTAACCGTTACCATTGTTATCGTCACTGGATATCATAATTATCATCGTTATCGACACCATCATCATCGTGGTTATCATTTTTGTCATCATTACCATCCCTAATCATCATCAGCATCATTTTTGTATCATCATCATCATAATTACCACCCTCCATCATTGCCATCATTGATCATATCACAATAATCATAAACAGCACGCATCTTGTCATGGACATGGTTGGTGTCTTTAGATGACAACATCATCATGATCACCGTGATCATTGTCATTATCATCTTCACATCATCATTATCAGATCGCCATCATTTACACCTGACTTCACTGTCTTGCAGGAAAAAGATAGCCCAGATTTTAGCGAACTTTGTGGAAAAATCCAACATATTTTGCAGTATTTACAACAACATGAAGACAACGAAAACCTTCTCGTTGACATGTGGTGTCATTATGGTCATGCGTATATCGCAGGAGTCGATGAAGGTAAGTTTTTCGTGCAACACCACATGAAAAATATTAAGATATTGAATCCAATGAAGAAATTTGAATAAGATTTGAAAGGTATGATGGCCAGGGATGCATCTTTTTTTGTTTCTTTTATTCTCCGTAACTCAACGCATGATTTAGATGAGGTGGATCGATATTACTCTCTACAACAAGTCCAGCAACATCTGAAACAAAAAGACAACCCATGGTTTGCGTCGTTCATTGGCGGAGTTCATGATCTAGACGTCTGTAACATCGAAAGAGTACTGACAAAAGACCGAACAGTGCTTCATTATACAAGATGTGATGTATCCTTCTTCTCTCCATCGTGTAGGCAAATCCGTCTTAAGGTAATAAACTTTTCACTGAACGATTCGTAATCAAGGAAGCCAGTGTGTTGCCTGCTAAGCAAGTGGTCCCTATAGTTTGATCTTCAGTGACCTCAGGACACACTTGTTTTGAGGAGCAGCTGGTGAATTGGTTCGTCAGTGGGCCGCCCTGCTAAAAGAGAGTCTTTATCAGCTGCAAGTCCTTGCCTAAGTATTCCTGTAAGCTTATGAATTCTGTTTATTTTTTGTTGCAGATTTTCTTAAAAGCCGGTGGAGAGAATGGTGAAGAACTTTCATTTTGTGATGATGGTCCTGTGGTGGTGAAGAATGTTCTAGAAAAGGTTTCACGTGATAATGGCCTCGTCTATTATTTATGCGCGCCTCCCGTGCAGCATATCAAAGTGCACATCTTCATTCCGTTTGTTAACTTGGATTGTCACTTTATGATTCGCACAAGTAGGTTGGAACAGCTTTTTGATAGTTTATAGCCTTCTTTTATGCTGACTCCTTAATTGTTGTTTTATTGTCTTGAATGTGTGTTAATTATAATTTTGTTTACTTTTTTAACTTTTTGTCTTCTTTTATTCTGCCCCCTTCATAGCAGTTTTTTCCTCTTGTCGTTTGTTTTGAATTTCTGTAGTAATTTTGTTTTAGTTTTTTTTTTCTATCATGGACCCTTTACCATGTATTTTGTTTCGTTTGATTTGTAAAATACGTTTACAAAATATAGCATTCAGGAATATCACTCGAACCCCAGAAGAAGAAGCTGAAGACCAAGTGCTGATTGACTTTCTAAACGAGAATCTAAAGATCAGCGATGGGCAGCTTAAACTACCAAAGAGCCAAAATCAGTTACCCGAAGGTTTCGATCTATCGTTTTCGCGCCAATCAAAGCGCAGAACTCACTTATACGAAGGATTCAAAATCAAAATATCAGAAGAAACGCTGGAGAATGTCAATAGTTTTGAGACTGGAGGCGACGTCAAAAAGAGGGTATGTTAATTATAAATATAGTTTATTGAATTGAACCACGGTAGAGATAATGTAGATTAGATTGTAAAAACAATCCACTATCCACGAGTGACCACTATCTTGTGACAATTGCGAAAAAATATTTATTACTATGAATAATAATCTTTTCAAGTAAATTATGAGGGGCATGTTTTGAAAACATATTTGAAGCTTCATTCGATATTTATTTGTTTTGAAAAAAATATTGTATTCAAGAAATGGTCAGAAAGAAATGGTACTCTGTAAAATTAGTTTGAATTGTTTTCATTTCATTTTTCTTTCATTTTGCCATAGAATGACATTCACATTCACTGCAAGAAATGGGATGAGCAATTCTCTGGAGCTGAATGGCAGCCAGAACAAATAGTCCAAGGAGTTCCAGATTTCTTGTCTTTTATAAGAGTAGTACAGAAACATATCGCCTCTGAAGAGTCTGATCAAGAAGAATGACTTGGAACTAGTTATGGTAAAGTGTATATGTACAGCCATGTTAAACAAGCCTATCTTGGGATCCCTGTGTTATGCCAAAAAGAAATGACTCGATGCGCTATGCATAATGGGTCAAAACTGCACCAGTTTTCTAGAAAATCTATTTTCCACGCACTATTTTTTAGGGGAATTTTTTACACTTTTTTCAAATTTTATGCAAATACATTTTACTAGTTCCTTCTCAAACCAAACCAAAACGTGCACGTGTATATAATTTTTTTTGATCATTTCAAATGTTTTATCCAAGATGTTTTGTCTCATTTTTGCAAAGCCTTATGCTATAATACTTGTATTAACACTGTAAGTTCATCTTCGATCGTTCATTGAGCCTGGCAACAGCTTTCGTTACAGGTCAAAGAATTCAAAAGTATCTCATTCTATGTCTAAACACCGAGATGTGGTTAAAACTGAACACTGATATTCCTAACATGATAACAGAAAGTGCAGAAAAACGCAAGCAGAACCAAGATACTCTTGTGGCAGAACTTAGAGGCGCGGGCGTGCACGGGATAATACTGAAAACAGCCGATTGATATCAGTAAGTCTACTGATACAGCTAAACGTCCCAGTTTTAAGAGTCATATATTGCGCGGAATTCGAGAAGATGGGGATCGTAAATGGAGAGATCATGACAAATATTCGCTTTAATTTCTCATACATAACGTAAATTCTTCGTCGAAACGCGTGTTTTTGTATTGGGAAGGGACTGGGAACTAGGGCCGGTTGGCTAAGCGTCGAAGCGCACCGGCTGTGATTGGTCAGTTCGTGCGTACACCGGATACCTGGAAGGTTCGTACCGTTCTTATTCGGTTCCATTTTTACACCGGCCGATTGCTCCACGGAAACGCCGCTTTGAAAATAACACATTGGCCTTAACCCGGACTAAGATTCACCAAAGCGCTATTTTGCTTCTCCGTGCATGGAAACAGCTTTGAACTCACATTCTCTTATCAACAACTTTGATTCTGATGATTTTTCGGACTCTCTATTTTGTATATCACATCATAAAAAAATTACAACCTTGTTATTCAGTCCGTGTAAAAATCTAGATCAAATAAATCATGAAATAGTTACGTTCTTACAGACAAGAGTATAGTTCTTGGCAGTGTTCAGTTGGGCAGCCCATGAAGGATACTCTTGCAAATCAAACATGGCTGAACCAAAAGTATTGATACAAAGGATGAGGATTGCACAGCACATCAGGTTCATCCCGAAACCAACCTTGGCCTGAAATGATAATAATAACAATAACCATAATGATAACGATAGCGCCGATAATAATAATTTTCAGATTTTTAGTTATCTTAATTAACAGAGGATTGCCACGCAATAGGCGCCTTATCTTTAGAAGGAATCTAACATTTTCACTGCCGTAATAATAAATAATATTACCATGTCGGATACTTTGAGTACTCCCCCTGAGAACACTATGGCATTAGGGGGGGTAGCCACGGGAAGCATGAAGGCAAAGGAACAAGCGACAGTAGCTGGGATCATCAGATACCACGGGTTGACTTGAATACTCTCGCCCTGAAATGAAATCGTAATGTATAACTGAGTCATCTATCTACTTTTCAACCATGCAATATTTCGTTCACTTCTCTTTCATTTATCTTATTCTAAAGACCAAAGTCAAGCCCGTAGGAGTGGGGTTAGCACTTGGATGGGTGACCTGAATCTTACCCCTTACTTTCATTTTTTTCTTTGAATAAATACATAGAACTTTGATATTTAAACAATACATATTAAAAATTAAAATCGATTTTCTTTAAATATTATATTGTGGTCTACTTTAGTAATATTTACTGTTAAAAAAAGGCAATTTTCAATTTGCGGGAAAGAACGACGTAATTCTACTTACCAAGGAAGCAAGTATTGGTAGGAAGATGGTAGCTGTAGCGGTATTCGAGGTGACCTCGGTAAAAGTGGTGATCAGCACACACACGATTGTCACGATACCCCAGCTGGGGATATGTCTAAGACCGACCAACTGGGAGCCAAGCCATAAGGAAAGGCCTGAAACCTAAGATACAAAAATACAAGAGCTTCTTCAAATGAAACTAATGAATCATTGATTGTTGGTTTTTGCTGTTAGTGTTACCTTAGATAAAGTTGCTTTTGCTGCTGCTGTTGATGATGATGGTGGTGTTGGTGGTACGTGATTGTAATGGTGTAAATGATGATGGTGGTAAAAATGACGGTGATGGTCGACATGATGGTGGCAGTAATGATATTGGTGTTGGAAATGATGATGATGACTTTGTACGTTATTTCTCTGCTGTTTTCGTACCGCCGTGTCATTCCCTTACCTTACAAGCTTCGGCAAGAGCAAAGCCACTCCCCAACAAGATAACAATATTCCAGGGTAACTTCTGAGACACAGTCTTCCAGCTCAGCAGTGCCGGTGGTGGCTTGGTAACTAATTTTCAAGAGAAACAATGAGAAAGACAGTTTGTAGAGCCTAGATAAAATAACTTGGCAAGAAGGGGTTGTCTTTACGATTGGTCAAACATGCTTCTCCTAGAAGTATCGTACATTGACACGAACGAAATTAATAACGGTACGTTATTTGTACTAAATTTAGATTTGAATCGTAGAATTATTCATTGCTGTTAGAAGACATTCTGAGCTAGAACTATAATTTTGATGCCCGTCATGTGAAATATAGCTAGCCTACCGTGCTATGAGAAGTGGAAAGTAGTACTTACCCTCCCCGTCAGGATTCCAGCAGAAGATCTTGGGTTTTTCAGAAGGGAAGATGAAGAGAGAGAAAGCAATAATCATGGCTACTGTTCCATCACGAACAAAGCTGTGCCAAAACAAAGGGAAAGAATCTTTGAAGACAAAGAAAAAAGAAGGGACAGGAAAGGAATGAAAGGGAATGATGGAGAAATAAGAGAAGGAGATAGGGTGGGAGGAAAAGAGGAAGGGAGGGATGAAAAGAGGGAGGGGAGAGGGAAGGAAGTGTTATAAAGCGCATCGATCTAGTTTTGAATATCTCGTACTTTTTCTTGAAGATGATCGACCAACCAGGCATGAACTTGGGATCACGAAACAGCCACAGAAGAGCCAAGAGAATAAAGTGAACAAGAACACCTTTCTCAGCAAAACTGTCAACAGAAAAATAATGTCAAACTCAACTTATTTGTGTCACGCAAAACAGTATCGAGGAAAGCGTGACTTTGCGCATCAGTTGCTCGAGTGATCTGTACCTCATTGGGCCCAGTTCTTCGTACTGTTTCATTAATACAGTCTTCGCTGCTTTCCCTTGTTCTGACTGATTTCCGGTCTTTTTACAACAACAGCACCTAAAGAGAAGGATTTTTGTCATGATAACAAATGATGATGAAATCATAGTATCAAAGAATCATCATCATCATCCCTATCATTCATCATTATCATCATCATCTTTCTTCTTCATCATCATCATCGTCGTCATTACCATCATTCATCATCATCATCTTTCCTCATCATCCCTATCACCATCACTTTTATCATCACCTTTTTGTTGTACCAGAAAATATGTCTGATAGAAGCAATAGATTGACATGCATTATGTTAGCTGGCTATTGATGTACCTTAATCCAAGAAAGATGAGCTGCAGCCATACCCAGGCGACCAGTAGAAGGATGACCATCTCCGGGAAAGCAAACATGAACCACGAGGCAAAACCTATCCCTGGGCTGTCAGGGAAGAGTCTAGGAAAAATGGCACATAATGAGTGTGTTAATCTTGAATGATCAGTGTATGGCTAATGATAGAAAGATGGGAAGATGGATGGATGGATAAATGGATATAGAATATATAGATATAGATTCAGAGACTTACTTGGACACCTGTCCACTGAGCACCAGATTAGGTGCTGTTCCAGTCAGTGTGGCTGTTCCTCCAATATTCGCTGCGTAAGCAATACTTAACAACAACATCTTACTCATTCTTGTGAACAACTCTTCAATTCTCCTCTAATTATTAACAAACAACAGCAATCAATAAATATTAGTAGTACATGTGTGCATGTTACGATGATACCACAAGTAAAACTGCAATTTATACTCGCGCAGGAAATTCGCAACGCAATCGGTTAGACTTTGTTGCAGCGTCTATCATGTCCATATGGTAACGCGCGGATAATGTTTTTCATAATATCAAAATGTTGCAAAAGAAAAATTTAAACATTTGGAATTCTGCAACACTTTTATTGTCGCAGAGAGTGAAGTCATCGCTGTTGCTGCATGTCAGGTATGATACTCGAAACAATTTTTCTCTTGCGCTGGTTATGCAAAATAATCAGCAGGAACTTTTTGTTATTGGCCGAAACGATACCATGACAGGGGGTGGATTAACTAACCTCAGTCTCGTCCATTTCTAAAAGTTCCACACTCGAAGTCCTTTGGAAAAAACAAGTTGCATTTAGAAAATAACACCAAAAAATTATCTTAAAAAGACAATATGAAAAAGACAGGTTCTAAGAATAGTTATGAGGATTTTGCTTATAGCAGAGGTTACGCGACTCACTAGGTACTAATTTACTTATGCATCACTTCATGTCTAACGTCTCCCGCAAATGAATGACGAAATCACTACCGCTTTTTTTGTGAAGGTCTAATCATTTGCAGATATTTTTAGATTCAAATGCAGCACCTTCTATACTCAGATATTTTAGAGTGATTTTACTTGGCTGTTCAAACAAAGTTGTATCAATTAGTGACTAGCAGTCAGAGTAAAAGACAAGAAAACAATGGAATAGATGTCACTAGTATGTATTATGCTTATTATTTTCTTAAGGGCCCAGTATAATCACTCTAAGATCCTGAGTGTTAGTCCTGCTGGGGCTGGAAACCAAGACTTCCCGCATGATCTCCGTGTGTGGCTTAATTCCAGTTTGTCAATAAGGCTTCAGATAAAGTTTCTCTACGCCATAATATGGCTGTGACGTCTGTGAAGGGACTTCCGCATTTCTTTTTTTCCTCTCAGACATTTTTAATAGCGCCAACAGAACGAGTCTTTGTGCATATGTAGAGTATGGTCCAAAGACTTGATTTCACTAATTTGATCGATCGCGCGCATGTAGTTCTATCAGTTTCTAACTAACCTTTCTCCTTGTTTATACTTGAAGCCCGATGGCACCTCCTTTTCTGCAGCTGGTAAAATCTCATCTCCGTTCTCTTTCTCCTTCATCTCAATTCTAACCCCAATTCCTTCACTATTTTCATCATATCCTGGGTTCGCTTCATTTCCTACGTTATGGTTACTTTCTTTTTCTTTAGCGTTCATCCTTTCTTGTTTGAGTTCTTCTTTCTTTAGTTCAGAGAGCACAGCTTCTGCTATTGGTACCATCATGGCTGTGGTGGCTGTGTTGCTGATCCACATGGACAAGAAAGCTGTCACTACCATAAAACCTAGCATAAGCCTGAATGAAAAGGAGGGAAAAGGGATGAATGGGGAGAGAATGAAAGAGCAATGAAATAACGGAGTCAGGAAAGAAGGAAGGGAGGAAGGAGGGAGGGAAGGAAGGTAGGATTGAGTAGAGGAAGCACGGCTCCGTTACCTTCGAGGCTGTGTCCCAACCAACAACAAAACATACAAAGCAATTCGTTTATGAAGCATCCAGTGTTCAATGGCCACAGCAACGATCAGACCTCCCATAAACAGCACGTTAGTATCTTGAAAGTACGGTGGGCTGATCTGCTTGGACCCGACCACGCCCAGTAGGGGGAACAGCACAAGGGGTAAGAGGGCTGTGACGGCAAGTGGTACTACTTCTGTCACCCAGTAGATCGCCATCACAAATATGGCATACGCACATTTCGACTCCTGCATGAGAAAGAAATAACAAGAAAATCTCGTTTCAAATAAGACGAAGTTTTGAATTTAATTCAGAAAACTGACCGTACCTACAGTTAGTCTCTTGTATTATCTAGTTAATTTGGTGCATTGCTTTCACGGCTGGTGTTGTGATAATTTCATGGAACCGTGCAACCCATGGACCAGTCGATGAAAAACTTGGGCTTCAAAGACAATTGCCCTAGAAATTTTCCCTACTCAAGGTTTTGTTTGTATTCTTTTTATTCTTCTTTTTCAATTTAATAATGATTATAACTTTGCTGCTTTTGTACGCAATCCGTCATAGCATAACCGCTTCCTATCAAAGTGCTAAGTCTCCGTGTGGTATATTAGCCCTTACCCTTTCGTTTACCTTCTTTCAAGAGGAATATCAAGAATATACCAGCCTTTGAAGCATGTGATTGACACTTGGCACCAATAAACATATTACGTGTGGTCAATATTTACATCTTAGTTCTAGTTCTTTCTCCAAAGGTACAATTCTCTTTTGTACTGAAGACTTTCGAACCAACAGCGCATCAGTTTGCTCGTTTCGTTTTTAGATTCAAATAATTTGCATTTTGTATATAAATCTCTTTGTAAATATTTGCTATCGTCAAAGCAACCAAAAGCAAACAAACTAGCCTAGAAAACGTATGTGAAAATATATATCTTTTTTTAAAATAAGGAATCCTCGATTGTTAAAGTGCCCATAACCTAATTTTTTCAACAAATACTCTAAAATGCCATCTTGCGTAAAGGAATGGATATGGTTGTGGCCAAAGCTAAGTTAGGTCAAAATGTGGAATAATTTTTGTGAAATTATTATGAATTCTTATGCTTTTGGAAAATTGCAAAATGTTCCAAAAATGTCATACCCTGGTTCGAGAGGCGCTTTTACCGTGGGCGTGAGACGAGCTCGCCTGATATAAAAGCA
The DNA here is from genome assembly GCA_023349425.1 of Anthopleura sola. Lineage (NCBI taxonomy): Eukaryota > Metazoa > Cnidaria > Anthozoa > Actiniaria > Actiniidae > Anthopleura > Anthopleura sola. The sequence goes on along the minus strand of JALHLI010000014.1, from coordinate 6,634,163 downwards.
CCTCTGGAACCAGGGTGAAAATGTCAGTACACTCGTACTTCGTTTTCTTACCAGCAAATTACTGACCCAATTTTCACGACATATCGAAAAGTTTCTATTTGATTTTATGTTTTAAACGTTTTCGATTCATTACCAGAGAAACTCAAGCATCTCACAATAACGCTATAAACGCAGGTCAAAAACTCAAGCACCTCAGCTCACGATAAGCTAAAAAAACCGATGTTGTAAAATGATCCTTTTGTTCGTTGACCTTAGAGTTATATCCCTGTCAGAATTTTGCAAATATAATTGACAATTAAAGGTTAAAGACAAACGAACAAAAGAACTAAACGCCGTGCTGTTATTTTGCAAAATCACTGAGATTTTAGTTGTTTCTTCGATTCATTTCTCCTACGTACCCCAAACAATCTTCTTTATGTTCAAAACTTTGGCTTCAAACCAATATACAAAAACACTGTGAAGGGGAGCTATTTTAGTATAGAACAAAAACAAAACTTCCATTCTGAAGCATCAGAAAGCTGTTTGACCTTGACTAGTAAAAAAAAATATTTTAATTGAAAACTACAGGAGCGTATAGGGTATGAAGGCATCGCAGAACTTTTCATATAACAACGCCTTGGACATAAATCACTTCCATAAAGTAGTCAAGCGAGCTAAATCTGACAGATTGAATATATATTACGAAAAATGGTATGCCTACCAGAAAACATAAAATGTGTAGGCAAAAAAACCATTACTAAAAACCTTTGTAGCATGAATTAGTTTACAAACATTTAGAGAGTCCATCCACAAATACTAGTACTAACTAGAAATACAATTATATCTAGATCTCTGCACTACAAATGTAGACAACTCAAGGCAAACTGAGGATAAGATCAAGATACGAATACTCATTATACTATACTGATTGCACATCTAACGCGGCTTTGTGCAATTATCTGCATCAATCTTATAACAGATAAATTATTTTTAAGCGCCATACTTTAAGGCAATTATGTACACTACATTTATCTTGGTACTGACCGAAGTTGGTATAACCAAAGGCAGAGGTAGAAACACAAGAGGCGTAAAGATAAGAATAATATATCTTCTCCACTTGAAGAGTTTTCGCTTCAAAGACCCACTGGTTTGGAACTCAATCTCCATGTTGTTGTCGTTCACTGGAACAAGCTGTCGACCTTCGTTCTTAGATCTGCGTAGAGGATTTGGGACCCGAAAGCGAGATTCTTTGCTGGGATTGTTGCCTAATCAAGTAAAGAGACCGCAATAACAACACTATTCAGTAGGTATATTATTTTGGACGATGCATTCAACAACGCGTAGCTCTCTGCTAAACTCTGTGAGACTCTGTGTCCCCCGTGAGACAAGCAGCTACTGCATCTCACGATCAACTGTGTACGCATCGATGAAACTAGCTCTACGAAGGTCAATTATTAACTTACCTGACATATTACAGTTTACGTAATGGTTCGTATTTACAAAGCTGAAGCCAAACCCCAATGAACTAGGGCCAATGAACTATGGTTTGTTTATCATATATTATCACCCTTCACCAGCTATAAATGAACGCTTGATCGAGCGGAATTGAGAATAATTACCTATTCTTAAGGAATATAAAACGGCGCGCGTGTCTATATACTGTGATATAAACACGCTGGGAGCTGTAGAGCAAGAGAGAAGTCGTAGAGAAACACGAGGCGTAAGATACCATAGGGAAATTACATTGGAAAACAAAGGCGCGCGCGAAAAAAAATGTTCTGGTGCATTTTTTACGGATTTTTTTGCTCGTTCGTATTATAGTTAACAATTAGTCCTCGAGTCCGAATGGTCTACGTAGGCCATGAGGGCGAGAGGTCTAATTGTTTTAGTAAAAACCTACTAATCGGTCCAATAAAAGGATGCAAAAAGTTTTGGATTTTGCTTTAAATATATATTTTTTGGTTTTCAAAACTGGCGCTTTTCGCTGCTAGAGGTCTATCACTAATAGACCCCTAGTAGCTCAGCCAATCACAGGGCTCGATTGGTGATAGACCATTAGTAGGTTTTTTCTAAAGGACATTATCTTGACCTGGAATTAAAAAAATTAATTAAACGCGATTTTTTCCCAATTTTATTTTCACCTTTTACTTTTATCTAAATTGGGCTCCCTGTGCTTTAACATTCAAATCATTTTCTTCCGTGATTTTTCGGGTTTTTTTCCCTCAAAAGGCTGAGCGTGTCTCTGTCCTTTGATATAAACATGCAGCCAATCAGAGCGCGCGTAGTATCTCAAATATTTTATAATACCCTTTATTGTTTGTATCTTTTCCCGGTCTTAGGCTCCTACGCAAGCAACTCTTACTTTTCACTTTCTGGATTTCCTGAGTAGATTTAAAACCGCATTAGATTTGGGAGATGAATACAGTAATGGCCAGTAATGATCGATAGACTGGTTGAGTTCAGTTTAAGTTTTTTTAAATTTTTTTTTATATATATTTGTTTTATTTGAGATTTTACCCGCAAGAGTGCATTACGTCGTACCTACGATGCAGGGTGAGGTAGTGTGGAGAGGCGGGATGGTCATTTTACGTGGTAATCCGAGCCACGTGAAGGTCTAACCATTTGTAGATGTTATTACAAAGGCAGCACCTTCTCCTCAGTTATTTTAAGACTCTGAGTGGCGTCGTCGTTGGGGCTTGAACCCACGACCTCCCGCACGAGGCAAGCGAGTCCGGTCGACCTGTGCTCAACCAACTGAGCCCACCAACCGTGTGGCGGTTAAAAGTTAAGTTGAGATGGAAATTAATAATATGACTTTTCCACTGAGAAAATAAAATACATACAGCTGACATATGGTAACCAATATTTCACCAGGTTGCGGGTTTTACACTCCATGCAAGAGTAAAAAAAGTATACTTCTACTTAAATTACGTGTGACACTGACTTTATCTCCCGAAACGCTTCAAGTCAGTATTCGTGTCAATATTATTGTCTCGCACCCCTGCCATTACACACAAGCAGGTTCTGTGATAAATGTTATCATATAACATGGTCTTTACTTCACATCCTCTGGCAAAAACAAGTGAGGGGTTTGGGCACTTATCGCATGGGAACTGGGTAAGGATTTTGGGTAGGTAGTCAGTAGCTCCCGTATAACGACTAAAACAATCCAAGAGAAAATCAAGTAAAAAGAAAAAAGAAAAAAAGAGTCTTCCAGAGAAGACTCCCTAACCTAATTAAACACCGACATCAGTCGTGATATTATGGGCGGGGTCGGTGAGGACGAGCAATTTCCCAACCGGGAACTATATATTCTTTATTTCTATTTTTGTAATACTAAACAAATAATTCTATGTTAACTCACTCGAAACTTAATGTGAACTCAAACTCAACTCAACCCTTTAACTCAACAAATATCTGATCTTTGATTTGCTTTTATCCGAGAATCTTCAAAAGATTGAACTCCGATTGAACATGCTAAATTATGATTTGGGCTTACTGTGTCTATCACGCCGAGTTCGCCTGGTGCCAGTCATCCACGAGTCTAAAATGATTCAAAAAAATATGCTTTAATTATTCTAAATCGTTAAGAAAGCTCTACGAGAATAACTGTACTGAATTTTAGATTGTTTAAACAAGTGTAAAGGATATAAGATTTAAACATGTCGATTGTTCATAAAAATGCATTCACTTATTCGATGACTACACTCGCATCAACAATGATGCACTCGATTTTTAACTTTTATTATGTGAAAATATTCCTACATCTTTATCGGTAAGTATTACTTTATTCATTGCTATTATTTACATGTAAAAACATTGTATAATCATAGAATTGTTTTTATTTGTGATAAATATGATTGTGTCACTTAAGTTTAGGTAAACTAAATAATATATTGTTGGGATAATGAGGGTTTATCAGGTCCTGCGTGACATCTTAAATTTTAATCCAACAAAAAAGAAAATATAATATTTGAAAAGAGCATACCAAAATTAGTAAAATTAGAAAGTTTGAAGTGGTTTTATTGAGAAATGTATGGGAAATATGATTATTAAAATATATAGTTTTAGTGGTAATCAAATATGAAATGCTTTACTACTGTTTTACATTGCTACATGCTGACCAAGACAACAGTGCGACAGGGAAACTGGACAATACACTGCTGTCAATCAAACAAATTGTTCCATGCCTTTATATGCTATGATTGAAGGCAGGGTATTGCCTGAACAGCACAAACAGCACAAAGCAGCTGATAACAGTGGTAAGATAGAGCACTGCCAACTCACAGATCAAATTGGAATTTAGTTGAAGTTGGATAAGAGTCAAGAAGTGTTTGAGCTTGCTGAGGCTGGAGTGCCTGCAAACCTATTTCTTATGCTTGCATGATGACCTAGCTAATCTTAGTCATATTTTTCAGGATATCAGAGACTTGGTTTAATATTGCACAAGTGATATTTTTAATATGGAATGCTATTAATGATCCTTTGTTTGGATACATGCAGGTATGGTTAAGTCAGACATGATTCATTTTACTCTTTTTGTGATTTCTGCTCATTCACAACACTAACATTTTAACTCACACCACCATTTCCCATTCCATTCTTTTCAACTTAACCACTTTCTACTCCACTTCACTCTATTCAACCATTCCACCACTCTATTCCATCTGTACCCCACTCTATTCCATCTGTACCCCACTCTATTCCATCTGTACCCCACTCTACTCCACTTCTCATCTATGCCATACCTCAAATTCACCACATCTTACTCCACTCTGTTTAACCTCATTCCACCCTATTCACCCTATTCAATCCCATCCCACTCCACTCCTCTTAACTCATCCCACTCCACTGGCCGAGCCACTCTATTCTATTCTATTTCTTCTTTATCCTATGGTACCCCACTCTTCCTTACCCCTTGTTACTGAGTATAACTACCAGGCCATGCATCCTAACTATAATTATTGGTATTGTTAGAAAATGTTTCATTTTCCTTCAACAGGACACATCTAAATGGGAAATATTTAGAAACAGACGGAAAGCTATTCTTTATGGTGCTCCTTTTTATGCTTTGAGGTACAACCTTCTTTGCTTTATTGTATTAGTTGCTGTTAATCAACTGCCACATGGAGCACCCCAAAAAGTGTGCTGGGGGAGGGGGGGAGGGGAGGAAAAGAAGGCCAAACATTTAATGGATATTAGTAAAAAGAAGGAAAGCTAAACCTCCACAACCCTTTCTCTCTCCACAACCCTTTCTCTCTCCACAACCCTTTCTCTCTCCACAACCCTTTCTCTCTCCACAACCCTTTCTCTCTCCACAACCCTTTCTCTCTCCACAACCCTTTCTCTCTCCACATGTTGGTGATTTTTACTACTTTAAGTTGGTTAATAATTATAAGGTTGCCAAGGATTTATGTTGAACTTTGTTAATATTTCAAAGTAGGAACACTTTACAAGTATCATCTACGTTACTTTGTCCTCTCTTTTTGATAAAGCTAGGGTAATACGAGCAACAAAATCACTCAACTCGTCTTGCAACATTGCTGCGAAACGGGTTGAAAAGCAATGCTGCGCGTTTTTCCTCTTGAGTACGAACTTGTCTCGCATCAAAATAGCATCTTTATGTCCCAGAACCTTCTCCTGCTGCTTTAAATATTTTATAGATAATTAAACCTTTTCATGTGTTATTGTTTTTGTAGTTTTCTGTTGCCATGGTTTCCTTGGGTCCCCTGGGCAACAGTAGGTACAAATGATTGGATAGTTGGCATCCATCTGATTGTCTCTCTTTGCTTTTATGATGCTGTTTTTACATTTGGTAAGTAAGAACTAAAACTCAAAGGTAGTACTCTGGCTATACAAATGGTGGCAAGAAACTAGCAAATCGGTTGAAATGTTTCAAGAAACATTACTTTAAATCATACTTATTCATTTGTCTCATAATTGAGAGCCATTTGTGTAGAGGACTGTGACGTTTTGACTGCAAGTTGCTACTCTTCATCAGTTGGCGATGAAGATGAAGACTAGCAATGCAACTTGCATTCGAAGCATTGTGGTCCTCTCAACAATTAAATAAGTGTCATGATTATTAAATGAATAACTAACATTAATTTTATTACATTTTCATTCTATTAACAGTACGTTTGTTGCTGAGGGTCTAAAACATAAACATTGAAAAGATAGAAAAGGTGTTCTATACAGGTCTGGTATTTTAACAGCTATTTTGTTTTGACTCATAGTCTTGTTAGCACATTGTGCGCTGTTTGCTGAACTCTCAAAGAATTTGGAGGATAGACATGTTGTTTTGAGATACAGGTAAATATTGGGAGTTGAGTCTTCTCCTAGGGACGTACCTTGGAGATATATCTATTACTGAATAATCTATTCATTTACATCAAAATCCCCAATGATTGTCAATCACGATTTTCCAACATGTGTAACATTTTCTCTTAGTATATAACTATATGTATAATATATATTTTTCTCCTTCAGTCAGGTGGCTTCCATGTTGAGTCCTTTTGGGCTGTTTATATGTGTTCTTGTTTTCCATCATGAGGTAATTATCATCATTTAGTAAACACCTGATAAACAACAACTATTTTTATCTAATACTTCACTGTTATTTTGTTTACAGCAAGAAAACTTTGTGTACTTCCAAACAGTCTGTGTCGTAGTGGCTATAATCAGCTGGTTATTAATAACTTACACAGGAAGGAACATCCAGATAGTTGATGATGTTAATAAACACCCTGACCAAGGTACTGCTAACATCTTTGTTATCATTCAGTTGATATTTATGAAATTTATGTTATCCAAAGAGACTGATAATGAAATCAACTTGCAAGGAATTGTGGGAAGGAAATTCTCTGTGATCTTGTCATTTAATTCAGCCCCAGAAACCCTTGCAGGTTGCATTCGTTACCAGTTTCCTGCGGCTTGCGCCTGAGGAGATTACAAACACATACCAAAGGTTTCTATTAAAAGACGATGTTGTTTAATGGTGGCAGGGATGCTGGGATTTGTAGTGATGATGTATATATATAATGTAAATGTCCTAGTTTTTTATTTCTCTTTCTTAACTTTTCCATTTTTTTATTACTAGAAGCCAAGTGCTCATCAGAGGGTATACCTCCATGGACCCTACTCAAACAGCTTATATCCCAGAAAAACTTAGGTAGGCAAGTTGTCATACAATGTACATACCTGGTAATCTTCAATTTTGACCACAGTCCATTTAACTAATTTTCTTCTATTTTTTTCATCTTTTCAGTTTTCTTTGTGATAATGAATTTTTTTCAGGTAGGTATCTCACTTCCTGACACAGGAAGCTCACTTAAATAAACGTTATTGAGGAAAACACTCCCTTTAGTAGTAGTATTTTTAGTTTGTATTCTATTAAACCTGTATTGTTATCATTGATTTTCAGGTCTTCCATGGAACTTTCCAAAGTAACTTTTTCCTGATATTTGCAGAATACTTGATCGGTCCTGATGTATTACCAGCAGTAAGTCCACTAAAAACTTTAATATTTTCCTTCCTCCCTCCCTGTCTCCGTTTCTTTCTTCTTCCCACTTCCTTTCCTCCCTCCCACCCAGGTTCATTCCTTCAGTTCTCCCCAGGTCCCTCCCCTCCTTGTCCCTTCTCTTTCTGCCATTCCTTTTCTCCACTCTACACCAACCATCCTTTTCACTACACAATCCTTCCTCTCTCCTTCCTCCCAACCACCCAAGGTTCTTTTTTTATTTTGTTACCAAGCAACCAAGTTTTCTCGTATCATTTCCCAAACACCATGGCCTTTCATTATCAAACCACTCTAACATATGATCTATTATTGTTGTAGTTTGGACTTAGTTTCATAGCTGGGTCATCGTACATCCTTCCTCAGGTAGAGCTTTAAATATACCACGCGAATTGTAAAAACGATTCAAGTATTTTTAGTCGTAATCTTTACTGTTTATGTTTACCTCAAAAGGAGGGTGACTAATACTCGTAAAACAAGTATAAGCTCTAACAAACCTGGTATTGTGGCAGAAAATAGTCCCTTTATATAGCTGTTTTCCTAATCCAACACTGAATCTATATCTCGTGAACTGTTAGCCATCGTATATATTTTTCTAATCCACAAACACAACGTTGAGTAAAAAATATTTGAAGATTTAAAATGAGGCATTTGGCCGAGCCGACCACTTTTTGTCATCACGGAGCGCTACCATTCCACCCTTGAATAAGATACCAAATTGGGTGCAGCTCTTCTCTAACGGGTGTACAACATAGCACAGATTTGGTCGTGTGTTATTGCTTATACTCGTGTTGAAAGTAGAGCCACTCAGGCTTGATGCCCATGACATCCACCAATATTCACGTACTAAAAAAAGTTGTGTTTCTGTTTGTGTAGATCGTCGTTCTTGTTTTGAGTACTCTTCTCTCTAAATATGGCTCATATTATCTCATCCTATGGTCTATTTACATAAAGGTAAACATTCGATCCCTTCTTTCTCAGTTCTTTCCCATTTTCTTCTCCCTTTTTTGCTTTCCCATTCTCATCCTTTTCTCCTCTTCCATTTTCTATCTTCTCTCTAACCCTACTTTTTGTTCGCCTTTCACCCCCCCCCCCCCCCCCCCCCCAATTTTCAGTGACTGCAGACACACTTGTTTCAACTTCTTTCTTACTCGGGTAGCTTTTGCCTTAGCTTGCATTCAAAACGGAGCACTAACTAATGAACTTTCTGTACTGTAATTTTTTACTTTTTTAGTTTGTGATGGCCACATTTGTGTTCATCTTCGGCAGACAGTACATCTGGCTTTTGGCTTTCATGTTTCTTTCAGACAGGTAACAATACCATAAATCTGTTATCAGTGTTTTTTTTTTTCTTTTCTCCTTTTAGTGTAATTCTACCAGAATATCCTTGGTATATAGGAATGCGTCATGACACTGTTTTTTCCCATGAAGTACACTAGAAAACCGCTAGCGTGTCAGCGCATGCGCAACATTGATTATACAGAAGGGATTTCTAAGATTGTTGATTACCATCTCTTCTGTGCTAAAGCTGTAAAGAAAACTGGTGAAATGTCAACCGCTAGCGTATCTGGGCATGCGAAAGAGGTTTGATAATGATTCTTGTTTTTATGACAGGACTTTACAAGCTGCGTCTTCCTCTTTATTTAATCTACCACTGGCTGATATTATTGACAGTGACATGGAAAAATACAAAAGAAAGTAAGTAACTAACCGGATACAAATACCCCGGGGGGACAAATACTGGGTAGAGAAGAAGTATGGGTAGAGTACGCGTATGATTATAGTTATGGGTAGAGAAGGGGTTATAGTTAAGTGAGTGTAAGTTTAAGCATAGAAGTCTGTGGTTTAGATTCTTCACCTTAGCAGAGGGGAGCGCAGTAAACGATCAATGTTCTTAACTGATTTTCATTGATTATCGTGTATTAGGAGCCCAGTATCGTCCATGATATTTGGTACCAACGCTCTCTTCACCAAGCCAGCCCAGTCATTGGCTCCCATGTTAGTCGTGTTCGTCTTGAACAGATATGGTTACCAGGTACGCTTGAAACTAAAGACAGGTTCTTAGAAACTCACATACGGTAGTTTGTATTGCTAATATAGACCATTTGCACTAACCTTACCCCCTTAAATCGAGCATTTGTGTCAATGGAGTATTTTTAGTGCCATTTCTCGTGTAATACCTTCTTACTGATATCAAGGTGCTCTTTTCATTTCTGGTGTTCATTTTGACACAACTGATCGATAATTTAAAGGGGCAGGGTCACGTGAAGTCTTCGATCATATCAGTGTTTGTGGGTTCAGTCTTTCTTACCCCAATCATCAATAAGTAAACAAACTTTGAGAGCTCTCAAGATTTTCAAATGTGAAAGTGTCATCATCGTTTAAGTAAAAATGACTTTCATTTTTCAGAAAAAAGGAAACCAAAAGATACAAGGTTCAGGTGAGTTTGTATTTCGTGTTTCAACATGAGCCATTCCGAGGTTGAGAAAAGAAACTGGGTCGATTTGGCATCACAGTGCATTGTGGGACTGTTTTAGGGACATGTTTCCAAGATGGCGCAAGGATGGCGCAAGGATGGCGCCTATTTTGTCTCGTAAAACAGTCCCACAATGTAATGTTGTAATGTCAATAAATGGCTGATACTCGCATGTAACACACGAGGTCGTGAGACTAGGAATAAATTTGCATATTTTTCGAATTTATTCAATTTCACTTGTTTTTAGCCGAATATGTTGCTCTACAAGACGTTATGTTCCAACTGATGTGTCTAGTGCCCATGTTGCTCGCGTTTATACAAATAATTGTATGGAGACGGTACACATTGCGCAAGTCACGACATAAGAAACCGCTGCTTGGCATCGAAGACACGTTTTTATAAGGTGGATTTTACCCAACACTAAAAATGGCTGATTTAATATCAAAAATGGTTTAAAATTTAAAAGAATTGTATTTTAATAATATTCTAATAATAAGATAAATACTTCAAAATACGGATTTATTTATATCGGTACTAAAATGAATTTTACAACCCTTATAATAATAGAATAATAAAATGATAACACAAAGAAAAAAGGCCAGGAAAGGAAGAGAAATTAAAGAAAAATAGAGAAAAAAGAAAGAACTGAGAAAAGAAAGAAAGGAATAATAAAACATAAACAAGAAGCTTTATTTTAGTATAATTGAGCGACGAGATTATGGTAGCTTCCCCTTTTTGAGAGAAAACATTTTAAAAGTGTTTTTTTCTTCGGAGGGCTTTCTCTGGCCGACTGATGTTCAATATACAAAAATGAATGACAATTAATAACTTAAAAATATCATATGCATAAAGATAAATATAATCACAAATTGAATAATATTACTTTAAAAAAGTAAAGTTAAAAGCTCCAATTTTATGCTATCATTAAATGGGATTATCTCGATACTTTTATATTGTGTTATGTTGTCTAGGTCTCGACTGTTTTATATTCACAATATTTGTCTTGCATTACAGCTTTTTAGTACTTTTAAAATATAGTGTAAAATATTTTCACTTCCTATCAGAATCTTTGAAATGGCGATTACTTGTGGTGAGATCGCTCGCCTCTCACCAATACGACCCGGGTTTGATTCCAGGTTTTGGTGACCTATGTAAAGCGGCTTGTAGGTTCTCTCCTGTGCTTCAAGGGTTTTTCTCCGGGTTCTCCGGTTTTCCTCCTTTCGCATTCAATGATTGAATAATATTCTACCCCTGTAAAACAAGGACTGTTTGTTTATGAGAAACCACGACCGCTGACTCGAAGGCAAGCCACTTTTCACAACGGACACGAGTGTCAATCGTCTGCGCAACCTCATGGTTTGTATGTAAATTAGTCCAAAACGTCATCTTGCTGCCTAACAAATGGACTTCAAAAAATAGTACCAAAACTTAATGCCAGCTCTTGAAACTTAAGGCAAATTCCGGCTTTGGTAATGTCTTTATTAGTACAGCATCTTGGTGTCAAAAAAAAACATACTCACTCATTCGTAGAGGAAAAGCATATATTTTCTCAGTAAAACGCTGTTGAATTCTTGGAAAATATGCTCAAATGCACGCATGCGTAAACCTTCATTAGTGTCGGAAAAACTACTGCATTTTTAAAGGGATTCTGGAAGTTTAGGTATAAAACGTCATGCTTGAGGCCTACGTAATGTTAAAGTCCGACAATGAGGACTTGACTGACTTTTCAAGGTTACACGATTTTTGACAGAAGAAACTTATTATTTCCTTTGTAGCTTTTAGTTGTGTAGTTTTCTGTAGTTGATTCGAGTTTTGTTTTGATGTTGAGTCCTGACCCCCCGCAAAGCAAATCCATGTCCAAGTCCTCAGTACGCATGCTCCATTTCCAAGAATTGACTTTTCATGGTCGAGGGATTTTTACCAACCGATCTAATTTTCAACTCACTTCAAGATGGATTCCTTCCCTGAGAACCTTAAAAAAGATGTCCAGTGTTCCTTGTGTAATGATATATTTATTGAACCCAAGATTCTGCAATGTTTTCATACATTTTGTCAGCTTTGCATCAAAAGACACGCCGAGCAGATCGAGGAAGTCAACGTCTTCAATTGCCCAAAATGTAAATCAGAAACTCCTCTGCCAGAACTAAACAGCGTAGGAGATCTAAATCCAAGTCCACTACACTCAAGGATGTTGAAGGTATTGGAGTTCATAGAAAGTGAGAAGGTTTGCTCTGTTTCTGGGAGTCATCCACCAGCATCTTGGCATTGTTTTGACTGTAATCGCTCGTTGTGTGACGAATGTGAGAAGTACCATCCAGTGTTTACCAAAGATCACAAAGTTATGTCTCTTGTAGAGATAAAAGAAGAAGACATCAAACTGATGGTGAGCAGAGAAACTAACTGTGAAGACCACGTTGATAAAATAGTAGAATTTTTTTGTAAAGACTGTGAAGAGGCTATCTGCTTGGAATGTTTGAAAGATAATCACGAAGGGCATTCGAATATTACTTTATCAAAATATGCAAAGAGTAAAAGAGCTCTGCTGTCTGATAAACTTGAGCAGCTAAAACTACGTGAACAAACAATGAAGAAGAAATTCAAGGCCATGCAAGAAGTGACTGAACTATTGAGAGAATCTGGCGAAGAGGAAAAGCGAGAGATAAAGAAAAAGCTGGAAGAGACTATTAAAGAGTTGCAAATGAAAGCGATGGAGCTGATGAACCAAATAGACAGTGATGTTGAGAAGGCTGAGAAAATAAAACTCAAAGGTCAGTCTGCGCTCGAACAGACACGTGGAGCCATAGAACACATGAAGAACCTGATAGAAAAAGGCACTCAAACTGATGTTATTCATGTCGAGGACTTGGAAAACAATGATAATATTCCTGGAGGTGATGAACATATTAAACAAATTCAACGTTTAGGGAAAGTATTTGATTTTAACGAGGAACTGAGGAAACACGTGAATTCAGGTCTGGGAACCTTGAGAAAAATAGAACGAACAGATCACAAGAAGAGCAGCGCCAAAGTCACAGGTAAACTTAAACTACTAAAAGAATCTAAGCTGACCATATCGACAAAAAGCAAAACAGGAAAACTCAATGATAATCCAGTTGATATTATTGATGTTAAAATCAGCCCTGAAGAAGATGTGGAAATAAAAGAAAACTATGTGAGAACTGATGGTAAAATAGAAGTGGAGTTCATGGCTAAAGTAGCTGGTCAACTGACAGCAGAGGTTCAAGTGAATGGGAATCATGTATCTAACAGTCCACTGGTGATGAACGTTAAACCACAGCAGATGGAAATAACCAGAGAGTTTCAGATGAAAGGTATAAAGACAAAATCTTCAGATTTCATAGGGATAGCTGTAAATAAGAGCAACAGTAGAATCGCTGTTGCAGATCAGTCTGCGGACTGTGTTCATGTATTCAACACTAATGGAGGTCGTTTACTCACGTATACAAATCTTCGCTTCCCTCAAGGTATTTCATTTCTGAACGAAACAGATTTAGTGATAGCAGATAACAACAATCATAGAATATGTATAGTGAACACTACAACAGGGACATTAGTAAAGACCTTTGGTAACCAAGGAAACGAGAAAGGACAAATTCTTCGTCCCCGCGGAGTCCACGTTGATGATGATGGTAACATCATTGTGTGTGATTATGATAATCACCGTGTTCGAGTCTTCACAAGAGACGGTGACTATCAATATCAGTTTGGTTTATCGGACCAAACAGACAGCTTTTATCCAGTGAGCGCGGTAACACATGATGGACGGTTTTACGTCAGTGATTATGATAAACACGTCATTCATGTATTTGAGGAAAAAGATGGTGTCTTGACTAGAATATTGACGATTGGTGGCAAGGGCAGCGCTGCTGGTCAGCTGAGTGGGCCGTGTGGCCTGGCTATTGATAATGACCACAATCTACTGGTTTGTGATCGCAGGAATAATCGCATCCAAAAATTCACATTGGATGGTCGTTGGGTTGGCAAGACACGTGATGGCAGCTGTGACACACCCAAGTATCTTACAGTCTTAAATGATGGTCAATTACTAGTTACTTCCAAGAAGAGGAAAGTGTTCTATGCTGACAGTAATGATAATGATGATGATGATGACGAGGATATATATTATGATGATGATGATGATATATATTATGATGATGATGATGACGACGACGACGACGATGATGATGATGATGATGTATGGTCATTATGATGATGGTGATGATGATGTATGGTGATGATGATGATGATGATGTATGGTGATGATGATGTATGGTGATGATGATGATGATGATGATGATGTATGGTGATATTGATCAATAATACTAATGGTAATGACAATAACAATCGAAATGAGGGTGGTGATAATGAAAATGACAATAGTTATGCATGATTTTGATCATTAGAACGTGATTTCAAAAGGTAGATTATTCCACAAGCTAGGTGCAGCAGTGGAGAAAGATTTAAAACCATAAGCACTACGCCGAGCTTTAGGTTACACGAGAAGTTGATTGGAAACAGAATATAAAGTATATCAAGAAGAAGCATACTAGTGTAACAGATTAGACCGGTAAATAGGGGCGAGAACATGTAGAGAGTAAACACATGCATATTGTAAATAATAAACGAACAACCAGTGGAGATCAATTATTACAGGCGTCATGGGTGGATTCATAGGGGGATGTGGCCGCGGCCCCACTATTAGTTTGGGGTTCATTTAAAAAAACGCAAGTAATATCATTCTGGAAACTATATTTTAAGAAGTTCCTTGGGAGCATGCTTCCCAGACCTCTTCTGGTTTCGTTTTGCGTAGACAACGCGGATTCGTCTATAGAATTTTCCCGGTTCCCTTTTTCTCGGATTCTTGGAGCCGACCCCGTATGTTAAATATAATGGCTTTTTGTCTTCATTGTTCGATTAAACTGAACAGTTCTTCTATTATGAGGGTAGCACTTATATTTAATAACCAGTGGCTAATAAACCTGTGGCTCTCACTCCAAGATGGAATTAGAATTTAGAAGATGATTTTTGTGGAAGGAGGAAAAACCTGAGAACCAGGAGAAAAACCCTCGAAGCACAGGAGAGAACCAACAAGCAACATTAGTCACACACGACACAGAGCCCGGCGGGACTCGACTCGAACCCATATCATGACCAAGGCGGCAGTGAGAGGAATTGCACACCACAAGTGCTTCCCAAGAAAGTTTTGTTAAATGTGCAAGCACATTTGCGCCGCAAGCCTTATTGGGAGCAGGATCTATTCTGGACCATGCGCCAGTCAGTGTGACACAGGTACCATGAACATATTCAAAGAGGCTCCTGGTACGATGATACGATTGTCAGTTGAAGGACTTTCCATTTTTTTCACACCAAGTAATGAAAAACACTTGGGAACAAATGAAAGGCCAGTGTCGTAAATAATTTGGTTAATTTTGAACGAGATTTGAGAAACTCATCACCCTGGGGATCCCTCGCTCCAGTGATACGACCAGGATAAAACTGGAACCTAGGGCAAGAAAAAGATTGCAGAAAATATTCTTGAAATGTCATAAGACGTTACAGTCCGCGCACAGGAAACCACTGAAAGTGGCAAGAGGTCAGTCAGTCTGACTGCATGTATGAGACATTATTGACTGCTAGGATATGTATGGTCTTCCAAAGGAATGACTATTCCATGAAGAAGTCAGACTATATAAAGCAGACCTGGTACAAGCCCTGAGTGTAGCAGCGATTTTAAACCAGAAAAAAACTAAATTCATTGATGCCTTGCTGACCGTCAGAGAGACAGACGATGAACAGCGTTGAAGTTGAGGGCGAACTTCAAGCACTAAAGAAAGCAAAGCTGGTCGTGTTGACCACTACTGCACAACTCGATGACATTAACCTTTGCAATATTGATGTGAAAATTTTACCTAAAGATGATGCGAATATGGAAAAGAAATATGTGACAACTGATGGTAAAGTAGAAGTGGAGTTCATGGCTAAAGTAGCTGGTCAACTGACAGCAGAGGTTCAAGTGAATGGGAATCATGTATCTAACAGTCCACTAGTGATGAATGTGAATCCACAGCAGTTGGGAATAACCAGAGAGTTTAGCATGAAAGGTATAAAGACAAAATCTTTATCCCTAAAGGGCATAGCAGTAAGCAAAGACAACAGTCGAATAGCTGTTGCAGATGACTGTTCTCACACTGTGTATGTATTCAACCTCAGTGGAGATATCTTATTCAAACATACCAAGTCCTATCGCCCCCAAGGCTTGACCTTCCTAAATCAAACAGACTTAGTCATAGCAGATAACAATAATCATCGAATAAATATAGTAAACACCAAAACAGGGAAAATGGTGAAAACCTTTGGTAGCCAAGGTAACGGTGATGGAGAGTTACATCATCCACACGGAGTACACGTTGATGACGATGGTAACATCATTGTGTGTGATTATGGTAATCATCGTGTCCAAGTCTTTACAAAAGACGGTGACTATCAATATCAGTTTGGTTTATCGGAGCCAGACAGTTTTTATCCTGTCAGTGCGGTAACACACGATGGACGGTTTTACGTCAGTGATTCGGTTAACTGTGTTATTCATGTATTTGAGAAGAAAGGTAACGTATCGACTAGAATATCGACCATTGGTGGTAAAGGCAGTGGTGATGCCCAGTTCAGAAGAGTATGGGGCCTGGCTATTGATAATGACCATCATCTACTGGTTTGTGATCGTGGGAATAACCGCATCCAAAAATTCACATTGGATGGTCGTTTGGTTGGCAAGACATGTGACAGTGATGAACTGAAAGAACCAGTTTATGGCGTTTTTGAAGATGGACAATATTTGGTTACTTGCTATCATAGTGGTGTATTTTACGTAGAGGTTTCTTCAGGTTTTTGAGTCCATATTTCAATAATTTTCTACGAGACTGTCCGAAACCACCCAACAAGAAACGACACATTGAAAATAATTATATTGCAGTATTAGAAAAAGGTCTTTTTGGCGCGGGCTAATGGTTTGCCCATTTCAGATCATTGCCTTGAGTCTTATTTCTTTATTTATCAGAAACAGTTTAATTCATAAATTAATAGGGTTATAGAAACGATCGAAAGACCCCTTTTGCCTGGAAATAATGTTTTTTAACTTCAAGCCACGTGTCATTTCCTTGAGTATTATTTCTTTATTTATCGAAAAACGTTTCATATATAGATAAAAAAGGTTGCATTATAATGAAACAATGGATCAAAGTAGGCCTTTTCATCTTCTTTCCGACTATAAGCAAGACCAAATCAAATTCCAGTCCAGTGGCGGATCCAGGGGGTGTCCTGCGGTGCACCGAACACCCCCTCCCCCAAAGTACAAAATGAGTCAGATCAGGATCATTGATGACGTCACTAATGCATGCATAGAACGTTAGAGTATTTAATACTGAGCCCTATTGACGGTTTTAAGAGCATCAATATCCATTAAAATAAACCAAAGTTGTGTTTAAAAAATATTTGGCGTTACATTAATTATTTGACCGCAGAACTCCAACCTATCCCTGGGGAGAGTTTTTTTTACTTAGCTTTATAAACTGAAAAAAAGATCAAAAGAACTCTTCCGCCTGGAAATAATGCTTTCGAACTTCAATCAACGTGTCATTTCCTTGAATATTATTTCTTTACTTATCGAAAAACAGTTACGTTGATTAATTAATTTCAAGACCCCCTTCTTCCCACCCATCCCTCCCTCGATAAATATTGAACGGTCGCTAAGGTGTTCAAATTCCATTATAAAATAACTGAGTCATAAATCGCGCTAATTGGTCGATTATACATAAAGACCTAGGTACCCTTCTTAGACACCGCCTGCAGATCGTAGTTAAAACACCTGCTTCTCTTTACATTTTGCGTGTTTTGCGATTTCTATTGTCTCTAGACATTCAACAGTTGTATTACATTCGGTTTGCAGATCATGTGTCTCTAGCTTGAAAGTCTTGGTGGTGCCGGTAGCCGACAAATCCGCTTTGACCGACAACATCCATCAGGGTTCCTCTTGGACATAGTAAGTTGGTTTGTGTACGAGATCTACTTTGACAAAAGTACGACCCTTTGTCCAGCTGTCACCAAGGATTTACCATCTTTCAGTACTGCAATGCAGCAAGGGTTAGATATATCCATTTTTCCCACCAAACGACCATCCAATGCGAATTTTTGGATGCGTTTATTCCCACGGTCGCACACCAGTAGATGATGGTCATTACCAATAGCCAGGCCCCGTGGTTTATTCAGCTCACCATCGGCACTTCCTTTTTTACCTATGGTAGATATCTTAACCAGTTGATTCTTCTCAAACACATGAATGGAACATGAATTTTCATCAAGAACATAAAACCGTCCATCGTAGGTTACTGTACTTACTGGGTCCAAGGAGCTCTGTTTTGTCAAACGAGCCAGATATTTTCCGTCCTTTGAAAAGACTTGAAAACAATGATTGTGGTAATCACTTACTATGATGTTGCCATCATCAACGTTTACTCCACGAGGACACTTAAATTGCCCAATTCCTGGTCCCCGTTGGCCAAAGCTTTTTATCAATGTTCCTGTGTCAGTATTAACTATACATATTCTATCATTACCAAAATCTGCGATGACTAAATCTGTATCATTCAGAAATGCCAAACCATGTGGATTGTCCAACTGACCCTGGCCGTTACCTTGACTACCATACGTCAGTAAGAGATCGCCACCCAGGTTGAATACATGCACACAGTGTGCAGACTTGTCTGCTATAGCGATTTTATTATTGTCCTTATTTATAGCGATTCCTGTAAAATCTGATTTTGTCTTTATACCTTTCATCTGAAACTCTCTGCTTATTCTCATCTTCTGTGGTTTAACGTCCATCACTAGTGGACTGTTAGATACATGATTCCCATTCACTTGAACCTCTGCTATCAGTTGACCAGCTACTTTAGCCATGAGCTGCACTTCTATTCTCCCATCAGTCCTCACATTTTTCATTCCCATCTTTACATCATCTTCAGGGCTGATTTTAATGTCTACAACGTCATCTGGATCAACATTTAGTTTTCCAGAAGAGGTCTTTGTCAACACGACCAAAGCTGAATTCTTCAGAGCTTCGAGGTTTTTACCCTGGGTGCCAGAGGTTCCTTGTCTATGCGAGGAGCGGAACGACGATACTATTTTGCGAGGAGGGACGAAGCGAGGACGAACCGAGGGCTCGTCGCTCCGCTCCTCGACTCTTCTCGCTTCGAGACTCCTTACTCGTGGGCTTTGTGACTCCAAACAAAGGGAACGCCACTGTGGAATCGAGGGTACGAGGTTTTCAGATTCTACCTGAATGAAACTCATCGCAGGGTCTGTCAGCATTGGTTTTAGAAATCCAATCCCTGAGATTTTTATTGTATTAACTTCTTTACGGCAAACAAACTTAAAGCGAGACTCTTGGCTGTTTGGGCTATCAATACAATTATCATAGCCTGTAGTGTCTTTTAGTGCTGCATCTATTTCATTCAAATCGCCATTTTCCATCACTTTACAGATGTAATCCAGAACGCTCTGAGTCTTGTCTACCACGACTTGTTCTTTCGATTGATTTTGCTCCGCGTTTTCTATTATCTTCTCGATTTCCCTCCCCAGTTCTTGCTCGCTTTCTTCCAGCCAAGATATCAGTCGTTTAACCGTTTCTTGAACTTCTGTTTTCGCTTGTTCTCCGCTCTCTCTGACTATTTTTGTTTTTTCTTTTAATGTTTCTAATTGTTTTTGCATTCCCTCTTGTTTAGTTTTGATGTGATCAAAAGCTTCTTCCAAGCGACTTCGTTTTGAAGAAATAAAATCTTGAATATGAGTCGTGTTGTGGATGCCACATTTTCGACTCCTTAAGCAGCCAAGACAAAGACACTCACCACAATCGTTGCAGTAGAAATCATACTTTGCTTCATGGACTCGGCAATAATTTTCTCTCAACATCAAAACGATGTCTTCTTTCTTTAAGTTATTCAAGCAGGTACTTTTGTGTTCTTTGGTAAACATGGAATGGCTCTTCTCGCATTCGTCACACAACGAGCGATTACAGTCAAAACAATGCCAAGATGCTGGTGGATGACTCCCAGAAACAGAACAAACCTTCTCACTTTCTATGAACTCCAACGCCTTCATCATCCTTGAGTGTAGTGGACTTGATTTTAGATCTTCTACGCTGTTCAGTTCTGGCAGAGGAGTTTCTGATTTACATTTTGGGCACTTGAAGACGTTGACTTCCTCGATCAGCTCGGCGTGTCTTTTGATGCAAGGCTTACAAAATGTATGGAAACACGACAAGATCTTGGGTTCAGTAAGTCCATCATTACACAGAGAACATTGAACATCTTGTTTCAGTTTTGAAACGAAATCCTCCATTTTGACTTTCTAGAATAGCTCTTTCTAGAAGGCACAAGCGTTATTTGTTTATAGTCTTGACTGTTGGGTGACGCGGTTAATGTAAATGAGAGTGTTTTTGTACGTACCCGATTGTCATTAATTGATAAGTCGGCAGCGAAATGGAAATATTTAGACGTTACAGGTCATGATCAGGTATCTCATTTTATTCTGAAAAATCGACCTTTAGACTCAGAAATTGGAAACCCATGGTTCGCCCATCCTACTTATGTTCATCAATATACAGTATTCTTAAAAAGGAAGTAAATAAACTGAAATCTCTTTATTTAAGTGTCTAGTCATTCTAATTGGGGACACTTCACTCACACACACTACCACTACATTCAGTATTTTATGCACACAACACTCACTCACATGTTGATTTTTACGAAGTTTATGATTTTCGTTCAATACTATATTATCATTTGGAAGCGGGTAGACAAGGCTTTGATATCGTTTGATTCTGGAGACATTGAACTGTGAACTGAGAGAATAACATTTCATGGAAATAAGGGACTGATGTGTTAAAGCATGCATGAAATATATACATGACATCAGTCAGTTGGTATATTAATTTTATTTTAAGTCTAAATATAGTTCAATAATTGCACAATCTTGTCCTATGGTAGGAGACATGTTCTTTTCTCTATTTTGTTCAATTACATTGTTAATTTACCTCCGAATTGGGTTTGGCGCAGGGGCTATAACAACCCTGTCCAGTAAAACAACGAAGTTGCAGAAACTATAATAGCCTCATGCGCCTCCTGGTGCGAAGAGCATAATCTTGTCGTATGCTAATGTTCTTGTCTTTCTTTTAATTTGTTCAGTTCAAAATGTAAACATCATATTCACCGTTTTCGAAGAGCAATGACGATACAATCTTTTTTAAATTTAATTAAAAAAATTACTCCTCCATATTTGATCGGTCTATAGCTCTACCAGCTCCTCCCCCTTCGGGGCCCCTGATATTTGGAAGAAAGTGAAGACACGTTCAGTATTCTATTATGACATCTATTATCTCTGTAGGGTACAGGATCGGCCTTTTTCAAGTCGTATTTCTGCAAGCTGACGCACTTGAATGTTATTATTGCTTTATTAAATAATGATGTGGAAAAATAAAAAAATCCTTTGAAAAACTCTATTCAGTACGTACTTTGTTGTAATTGGCTAACAAAATATTGGTCATCAAAGTACTGAAATATTGAAATATCAATATTAGGACATATTCAAATATGCACTGCCTTTTGATTAGTTAACAACGCTAATATATATATATATATATATATATATATATATATATATATATATATATATATATATAATCATATGAGGAAGTGGCTGATCCCATCAAAGAGTGCTCAATACACATATGGTGTAGAGCAAAGTATAAATGTAATAACGAAGAGGCAAGATTTGCTGTTACTCCGAGTTTCGTGCTTACGCACTCGTCAGACAGTATTTAATCCTGTCTGACGAGTGCGTAAGCACGAAACTCGGAGTAACAGCAAATCTTGCCTCTTCGTTTTTACATTTATATATATATATATATATATATATATATATATATATATATATATATATATATATATATAATATATATATGATATGTAATCTCTTGTGATTGGCTATCACTCCCTTGTGATTGGCTAACAACATATTTGATATGTACTCCCTTGTGATTGGCTAACAACATATTTGATGTGTACTCCCTTGTGATTGGCTAACAACATATTTGATATGTACTCCCTTGTGATTGGCTAACAACATATTTGATATGTACTCCCTTGTGATTGGCTAACAACATATTTGATATGTACTCCCTTGTGATTGGCTAACAACATATTTGATATGTACTCCCTTGTGATTGGCTAACAACATATTTGATATGTACTCCCTTGTGATTGGCTAACAACATATTTGATATGTACTCCCTCGTGATTGGCTAACAACATATTTGATGTGTACTCCCTTGTGATTATAATAATAATAATAATAATAATAATAATAATAATAATAATAATAATAATACTTTATTCAAATACAATTCAATATAGGCTTACAATAGAATTTGAAAAGGAAGACCATGAGGTTAGCCCTATATAGGTCCCCTATTCTAAAACTATTAAAATCTAATGATATGTAGTACGTGTTGCATGGTTGATGCTCTTCCCCTTGAAGCGCGCCGTGCCCACCACACAGGAAAGCCCATTTAGGCTAGTATTCGAGATAGATGGACACAAGAGAACCCAACAAGATGCAAGACAGAAAAGCAGCGCCATGAAACTATTAGGAAAGTATTTAGAGTTAAAAATATATCTGTATATGATTAAAAAACTAACTTTTACTTACTATTAGTATAAATATTGAAAATACTATAAAGTATATAAAATAAAATAAAATAAAATGAAAAATTATATTAATTATTTTATCGTGAGTGCGCTGAAGTACTCGGTTAAAAAGTTCAGTTAATGAATATTCATGAATATTTTCAAATGCCTTTTAAAGTTATTAATGTTACTAGTATCACCTTGAAATACATCGTTGGGCAAGCTGTTCCAAGGCTTAATAATTCTTAATAAATAAAAAAGAATACTTCAGGCAGTTGATTCTTGCTGATTTAGTTTGGATCTTGTATTGATGATTAGCTCTAGTGCTCTTACGTTTACAAAACTCAAAATATCTATCAAAATCTAAGCCATTTAGCCCAAACACTATCTTATAGCATTCTATTAGCGACAGGTATTCCCTCCCATATTCAAGGGTATTCCAATTTAATAATTTGCATCGTTCTTCATAAGACATCTAGCGAGGCTTTTGACCGAGAGCAATTCTCGATGCTCTACACTGTATTTTTTCGATCGCTAAAATATCTTTAGTCAAATGGGGTGCCCATACTGGACACGCGTATTCTAAGATAGGTCTTACTAACGACTTGTATAACATAGAGAAAATATTGGCTAACAACGTGTTTGATATGTTCTCCCTAGCTTGTGATGTAAAGTTTCAACTTTCTAGTTTACAATTAATATCTTACTTTCTGTACTGACTACCATGCCATCTTTCATAACAGCTATCTCATAAGGTTTATCGAGTTTATCGTAAGTCTTGCCAACCAAATGACCATCCAATGTGAATTTTTGGATGCGGTTATTACCATTATCACAGATCAGTAGATGATGGTCATTATCAATAGCCAGGCCACAGGGTCCACTCAGCTGACCAGCAGCACTGCCGTATCCACCAATCGTCGATATTCTTGTCACTACGCTACCTTTCCTCTCAAATACGTGAATGACATGGTTACTAAAATCACTCACGTAAAACTGATCCTGGATTTTTTGCACAGCAATTGGAGAAAAATGCTCGACTTTTTCTAAGCAAAATTGATATTGATAAACACCGTCTCTTGTGAGAACTTGAAGACGATGATTATGGTGGTCACACACGATGATGTTACCATCGTCATCAACGTGGACTCCGTGTGGCTCATTGAATTCTCCATCCCCGCTACCTTGGTTACCAAAGGTCTTTATCAATGTTCCTGTTGTAGTGTTCACTATACATATTCTATGATTGTCACAGTCTGCTATGACTAAATCAGTTTCATTCAAGAATGCTAAGCCTTGAGGGTAATGTAACTGTCTATTACCACTACCTTTACCGCCATATGGTGGCAGCAATAGATCTTCATGAGTGTTGAACACATGAGCACAGTGTGTAGACCAGTCTGTAACAGCGATTCTACTGTTCTCCTTATTTACAGCGATGCCAGCGAAACGGCCCAAAGCTTTATCCCGGTCATGTTGCTTTGTGTCAAACTCCTCTGTAATTATCATCTTCTGTGGCTTAACGTCCATCACCAGTGGACTGTTAGAAACATGATTCCCATTCACTTTAACCTCTGCTGTCAGTTGACCAGCTACTTTAGCCATGAACCCCACTTCTATTTTGCCATCAGTCGTCACATAGTTTTCTTTCTTTTCCACATTTTCTTCAGGGCTGATTTTAACATCAATAACATCATGTGCTTCGCCGCTGACAATCAGTTTTTCTCGAGTAGTCTTTCTCACTGAAATGTGGTTTGTTTCTTCTGAACCCTCTGCTGTTAACGATTGCTCAGCAACAGGATTGATAATTTCATCTTTTTTACCGCCATTTCTAGGGCACTTCTCTTCATCCTTCGACTCGTTTTCCAGGCTCGTCAGTTCCACTGGTGCAACAGCATCAACACTTGTACAGACACTTCCGGCTTTGTGATTTTCGGGAGACGCTTCATTCGCTGTCAATGTCAGCTTTGTTTCCTTCAAGGCTTCTAGTTCTGGGTGAACATGGATGGCCGTCGTCATGTCTACTTGTTCTAAACTTCCAAGTCCAAGTTTTGAATGTCGAAATCGAAAGCATTCGTCGCTTATAACAAACTTAAACCTTGAGCCATCGTGAATGTTCGGGTGAGTGACAGTTGCTGTATTTGAACTGTGGTCGCATACTTCCATGTTCTGTGTTGCTTTACGTATTTCACTTACAACACCAAATTTTTTTAGTTCATCGATGTGATCCGACGCCCTTTCAATCCGAACAAGCTCATCTTCACACTTCTTTTGATCTTTCTTCGACTTTCGCTCTGCTTCCTCTATCTTTTGGTCGATGTGTTCGTCGAGTTCTTGCTTGCATTTTTGCAACATCTCAATCAATTGTTTCACTGTTTCTTCAATCTCTGCTTTTGCCTTCTCGCCATCCTTTTTTGTTGTTAATGTTATTTCTTTGAGCTTTTCGATGTTTTTCTGTGTTTCCTCTTCTTTAACCTTGAGCTTTTCCTGTCCTTCCTTCACTAAGAAGTCTTCCAAGGAACCTTCTATGGATACTGTTTCGTGAGTGTGGCACTGCCGACTCCTAAAACAATAGATACAAATAAATTCCTCGCAGTCCTTGCAGAAAAATTCATAAACTTGTTCATGATAATGACAAAGATTCTCTGTTTTTAGGAACCGCTTAATGTCAGGCTCCGTTAGCTCGGCCAAGGAAATGTTTTTCTGTTCTTTGTTGATTATGGAATTTGTTTTCGCACAATCTTCGCACAGCAAACGTTGTCGATCCAGACAGTACCATGTCGCTTTAGGCTTCCTCTCACAAACAGAACAGAACTTTTCACTCTTTAAAAACTCTAAAAATTCCAGAATTCTTGAATGTAGAACACTTGGTTTTAGATCTTCTACGCTGTTTAGTTCTGGCAAAGGAGTTTCTGATTTACATTTTGGGCATTTGAAGACGTTGACTTCCTCAATCTGCTCGGCGTTTCTTTGGATGCAAGGCTTACAAAATGTGTCATAACATGGCAAGATCTTGGGTTCAATAAGTGTATCATTACACAAGGAACATTGGACATCTTTTTTAAGCTTCTCAAGGG
This sequence comes from Anthopleura sola, assembly GCA_023349425.1. Lineage (NCBI taxonomy): Eukaryota > Metazoa > Cnidaria > Anthozoa > Actiniaria > Actiniidae > Anthopleura > Anthopleura sola. The sequence goes on along the minus strand of JALHLI010000014.1, from coordinate 6,608,357 downwards.
AGGAATCCATCTTTTAAGTGGGTTAAGATTGCAGTAGGTAAATATTACATATCAAAGAATTTCTGGGGAAATTCCCTCGACCATGAAAAGTCAATTCTTGGAAATGGAGCATGCGTACTGAGGACTTGGACATGGATTTGCTTTACTGACGGGGGTCAGGACCCGACGTCAAAACAAGAACTCATTTTTTGAGGGCTTCAAAGCGAAACAAAGTACAGAAAATAAAACTAAAAGCTACACAGGAAATAATAAGTTTATTTTTGAGCATTTTTAGGATGCATCACTGAAACTATAACTGCTAGAAATGACAAAACCACAGCATTCCCGTCCCTCTCATATTCAGTCCAGTAACGGCTGTGACAGTCTAAGAATAGACACGATGCCATGACGTCTACACACAGTATGGTTTTTATCTTTCTTAAACTTTGCTTGAATTTGCTTCAATAGGAAATAATTAAAAAAAAAAAAAAAATATGGAAAGATCTCATCTTATTAATATTCTTTATATAGTGAGGACGGCCGGCTTAGATATTGGAAAGAGATATTGGAGTACTTTGAAATGCAATTGTATTCAATTTTCATACTAAAGTAACAAGGCCTTAGTTTGAGAAAACATCCTAAAACAATCCATAAAAATTAAGGCTGGAGGAGGAGGGTTCTCAAAATAGTAATTACGTCACATGCTTCTCTAACATATTGATTCGCAATGCATGATGGGTTTTTACTCAGGACTGAAAGCATCATCCTGATTCCACTAAGATATCCCGTGATGCATTGCATTAAAGAGCCTAATGAGAAAAGCGGCGAAATATAAAGATTAACCGAATACATGAATACACCCACAAAATAGAACAACTTGAGTCAATTTGATGACTGGTTTATTTTTGAAACAGTATGGGTTTCTTTTATATTTATAGTTTACACTGAGGTTGACGGCTTGTCACCTAAAAATTCGATCATCCTGGTCCAAAATGAGTATAGATATTAGTTTAGCTCTAGAATGATTCAATCATTCTAGAGCAAAACTAATAGTGTTGGAAACTGTCCTGATTCAACACCTGTACCATTATTGGACTTTTCAGACTTTAAATATTTTATCTCCAACTCCTCACACTTAACGGTTGTCTGGCCATCGTTGCCATAGTAGGAAAATGATCCTTGTATCTTAGCTGCTATAGTGTACCTGACTCCAGGGTCTAGTGGAACAGGCTGGTCAAGGGTGATGGTGAGCCCATAGTATTGGTCGTCTGTCATAGTGCCCTCAGTTGCAAATCTGGAAGATATCTGTGAGAGGACTTCATTGTTTTGGTACACACTTAACTCTACATCATAACTATTGCCTTGGCTTCCAAACATCCGTACTCCAGTGAGAGTAACGACATTGTTAACAGTAAGGTCAATAGCATCTATTTTGTTCTCTTTATAGTGCCAGGATGCTTCGGGTACTAGAAATTTACCAAAACGTGCCGCTGGTACTATCATTTTTCTTTCAGCTCTCTTCTTAGATGAAAATATGTTATTTGATGGCGTTAGCGAATTGAAAATCTGAATCAATTCTGAGACTTCTTCAAGATTTAAAATGACTTTCGGAACAACGATTTCAGCGAAGTTCTTTTGTGACATGAGCGGAAACCTTATCAGACGAATGGCTTTTTCACCAAGAATGGCTCTTTTGTTTTCTCCGTTGTTTTCTATTCCCTTTTCTTCAGTTCTCTTCAAAACCCACTTATCTACTGCTTGAAATAGCTCAATTTCTTGTATCCTCAGGCTGTCTCTACCGAGAACTTGGCACAACACTTCATGGGGTACACCAAGAAATGGTTCAGACGAAACAGCTCGTTTAGTCTCTTCTTCAATCATACTCCAACAGTATTGTTCGAGCTTGTCATCTCCCAGCTGCTTTACTTGAGGCAAAACTATAAACACATCTTCTGGTTTGAGTTGTTCTTCAAGATATTCTCTGCATTTCTGTTCCAAGAACGGCAACATGTATTTTTTAGCCAGGTACAGAACTTGCATGACGTTACTTCCGGTTAAGCTGACCTCGTCTGAATACACATAATGAAGCATTTCTCGTAGTCCTTCCTTGGTACAGTCTGGTAGATTGATAGTTGGTCCAGCCTCTGCTAATTCCCCGTAGAACATGGCCTCAAAGACAGGACTACTGATAGCCAGGACGTACTTGTGAGCTTGAAGTGTGACTCTTCCTCCATTGGAGTCCAAGACAGAGAACTCTACATCACAGAACAAGGACTTGTTGAACGCGTACAGATTACGTTCTCTGACAGTAGACGGCTCGGTTTGCCAGTTAGGAGCCTCCATGCTTGATCAGTCGGTGTATTAAGAATTAGAAACCGAAAAAACGGAATGAAAGTAGCTAATATCCCGAATATCTTGAATTTGGGGTTCACCTGAGGTATTTCTGCGAAGAGACTGGAACTATTCTAGTTGGGCTTCCTGTGGGTTCTAAGAACAAGATGAATAATAGCAAACAAGACAAGATGTTGTGTGGTTTGTCCACAAAAAACATTAATTCTTCAACGTTTTACCTCCTAAATTGCACAGGTAAGTACATTAATACTTTCAATGTTTATCTTTTATCATTTGTAATAGGGTTTGACTTGGGTTTATTGCTATTTAGTCCGTTTTTTGTCTTCTTGCAAAAAGGCATTAAGTTTATTCTCGAAATATTATCAATTTATTTCCTGTTTGTTGTATTCTTTGTACAAAACGATGCAATATTGTGATTTTCTGTTGCAAAAATTGTGATATTTTCGAGTAACAGGTTAAAATGAAACTGATAAAGATGGCTCATGCAAAACATGTGATTTGAATTGAGGTGAGGGGGAGGGGGAAGGGAGAAGAAAATAATAAATAAGATCTAAGTAATTTTAACAGGTTTATTCAAAAGAATGTACTTTTTATTACAATTATGAAGGAATGCAAGGTTTTTGTTTCAATTGAAGTACTATGATAGCTCGCCACAAAGTATCGAAAATTGCATGACCTATTTCACTATTACATCATGGTTTGTTTACATGAGCAAGAATAATAGAAATTGAGGCTAAACCTTGTTTTGTAAGAGATATTTAGTGTAATATTTAGCTGCTCTCACTTTCCACTGTGTCATAAACCCAATCTTATTGTGATCAGGTAATTTGCTTTGCTGCTATTTTGCCCCCTCTGGCAACCATGATCCTTAGCGTTAAAAAAATAGATTATTTGATGTGACGTCATAGTGAAATAGGGCAATTTGAAATGGTCAACACTGAGTTATGCAGTGATATACACATTGATATTGACACTGAAGCATAGCCAAGTGCGACTCTAATGGGCCTATGCATGTGTTATATTTGCAACTGTGGTGATTTTGCTGCAACTTTGAATCCCTCGGCAAATGGTTGCTGTTTTGTTAGCAATTCCCTGGTGCAAATCTTACACAGGATCCTGTAGGATCCTGGTAAGACCCTGGTAGGGTCCTGGCAGGATCCTGTCCAAGATTTGCACCAGGGTTATCGCATGACAGTATGCACACATACTTTATCCAAAATAAGGGTTATTTTAATTTGTATTTTCCACTGTGTCATGCTTCTTTTAACACTTTTCTCACGTTCTGCCAATCACCACATGCTTTAAAGCTGTACACAGCAGGCACGCACATTTTCTAATTCTTCAATGTATGTATATGCTTGCAACTAATCAGAGATGGTATGTTATAATAGATGCTATAGAGATTTTTTTACTCTGAGGTCAATATGACTTTCACCCAGTTTTGTCATTCCTATCTTAGGTAATAGTACAGACACATGTTATAACCTCAGTTCTGCCATCAACTTTGCTTTGTTTGGAATATGTACAATAATTGTGATCTTGACTTGCTGGAAATATAACAGGTATTCATTATTTAATATGTTGAGGGATGACAGAGGAAAAAAGAGGTGGCTGGGTATATATATTTAACATATTTCAGATTGGTCATAGGGGAGGTAGGAGGGCCTTATATATTTGAATCTATAATTGAGGGGGGTCAGATTTCTCGTAACGGTTACTTCAATAGCCAGCCCCACTGCCACCCTTCTTTCATGAATAAAATATTAATGGTTTCTTATATGTTTTCAATAAAGATAGAGGGGGTAAGATACTGCCGCCCTACATTCCTCAATAGAAAATGAATGCTCCTTTAATGTACAGTATATCTGTACTTTATGCATAATTTATTTAAAGTAATTTTAATCTTTTTGGTTTTAGCATAACAGTTCTGAACATTAGAGTCCGTCCCACTGCTATTTCTAACATTCTTTGGATATTTTACTTCAGCATCTTAGGAATCAGGTAAAAGTTATCTCATGAATACCCTTTTCCTCTCAGATATATTGCAGTAGCAATAAAAAATGCATGTGAAATAATGTCTGTCATTTATGGTTACTCTTGGCTCGTTTAGGATGCAACTGCCATGGTTACTCTGGGCTGGGCCAATTAAAGATATGGTTGTCATGATTACTCTAGGCTTGGGATAAAGTTGTCATGGTTACTCTAAGCTGGATTAGGTTATGGTTGCCATGGTTACTCTAGGCTGTATAAGGTTATGGTTGCCATGGTTGTTCTGAGTAACCTTAAATGTCAGGATATTGTATCTCCTACTAATATCCATGCCTTCTGATCTTTTTTCTTTCTATCTTTCTCTTTCTTTCTTTCTTTCTTTCTTTCTTTCTTCTTTCCTTTTTCATTGTTATCCCAAAACTTATGTTCTTATTTCATTCAATATTTCCTATTTTTACCATCCTATTTTCCTTTATTCCTCAGATCTTTGATTCTTGGCATAGTTTATATTGATAATGGTTACATCTTTAAAAAAAAAATCATCCCCAAAATCCTCTTTCCTATAGGTATATATATCAATGTATAAATAATAGAGACTGTGCAAACAATATATCTGTGAAAATTAATACAAACTACTATATAGTACAAATCTCCTGAGTGAGATCTCCGACGTGCTGCAAGAGGTCTATTAAACAATAGAAAACAATAGAATTTGAAAAAATTGTACTATTTAGTAATAACTAATATTTCATGGATATATTGTTTGCACTCTAATAATAATAAAAACTGTTATTGAGCATCACAAAATCACCTTATCAGTGGTTTACAGAAGAGTCCTTGAAAATATATTATACATGACAATAAACACCCCTGGAAACTGGTCTATAATCCATGTATGACCTCAGAGCACAGCTCTAATCTGCTTGAATTACCAGTAGGGAGGAGGGAGGAAAAACCAGAAAGCTGGAAAACCCTCTGAGTCAGAAAGAGAACCAACCAACTCAGCTCACATGTGGGAACTGGGAATCGAACCCCTGACCTCAGAGGTGAGAGGCAAGACAGTGTTTTATCACCAGGCCATCCTGACTCCTTAATAATCCACACTCATCTTATAACAATTGTGCATGTGTTTTTTTCCCCAGAAAATGTGTTCAAGATATTTGAGGTAAGATAGGAATCTAAATAAAATCAGTCATCTACCCACCTATATCAACTGACAGACCATCCTAAATAACCATCCATTTATCCCTCCCTTGCTCCTTCCATCCATTCCTCCCTTCCTTCATCCATCCATTCCTCTCCCCCTTCCTCTTATCCATCCATCCACATACAGTACCAACCTATATCCATCCATCCCTCCCTCCTTCTCTCCTTCCCTCCCTCCTTCCCTCTTTCAATCCACCCATCCACCGACCCATCCATCCACCCATCCACCGACCCATCCATTCACCCATCCACCGACCCATCCATCCATCCAACCATTCATCCATTCCTATGAAATTAACATTATCAGACTTTTATCTTTTTCAGTTGTTGTTTCTTTCATGGGCACTAGAATATCAGAGGAAACACCGAAGTAGAGGTAAATAGAGCTCTCAGATATTCCCTTTAGTATTATTTCTTTGTTTGAGTTCATTCAGATCAGTTTGTCTTCTCAACTTTCATTGTTAAACAACAAAATAATATTCCAAGAAATAGCATGTGTTCTTATATGGGAAAACCTTGGTTAAACTGGTTTAATGGGATGGGGAGGCAGACAAGTAGTCTCCTTTGCTTCTGTCAATAGACCCTCAGACTCAGTGAAAACTAATTAATGATGGCTGCAAAGGAGACTAGCAGACAAAAGACATAATATATGTCTCAGTATTCTTTATAAAATAAATTAATGATAGTATTTTATTGAATTAAATGAAGGGTTTATCCAAGATGAACTTGAACAGTTCAATGATAGAAGTGAAGAATCAACAAACACATGTCGATTTTTAAAGAAGGTATATACTTTTTATGTATGATAGCTAGAGGGAGGAGGCTAAGCAGAAGAGAGGAGACAGAGTAAGGGAGAGGAGGCAGAGTAAGGGAGAGGAGGCAGAGTAAGGGAGAGGAGGCAGAGTAGGGGAGAGGAGGCAGAGTAGGGGAGAGAAGGCAGAGTAGGGGAGAGGAGGCAGACTAAGGGAGAGGAGGCAGAGTAGGGGAGAGAAGGCAGAGTAGGGGAGAGGAGGCAGAGTAGGGGGAGAGAAGGCAAAGTAGAGGAGAGGAGGCCGAGTAGGGGAGAGGAGGCAGAGTAGGGGAGAGGAGACAAAGTAGAGGAGAGGAGGCAGAGTAGGGGAGAGGAGGCAGAGTAGGGGAGAGAAGGCAGAGTAGGGGAGAGGAGGCAGAGTAGGGGGAGAGAAGGCAAAGTAGAGGAGAGGAGGCAGAGTAGGGGAGAGGAGGCAGAGTAGGGGAGAGGAGGTAGACTAAGGGAGAGGAGGCAGAGTAGGGGAGAGAAGGCAGAGTAGGGGAGAGGAGGCAGAGTAGGGGGAGAGAAGGCAAAGTAGAGGAGAGGAGGCAGAGTAGGGGAGAGGAGGCAGAGTAGGGGAGAGGAGACAAAGTAGAGGAGAGGAGGCAGAGTAGGGGAGAGGAGGCAGAGTAGGGGAGAGAAGGCAGAGTAGGGGAGAGGAGGCAGAGTAGGGGGAGAGAAGGCAAAGTAGAGGAGAGGAGGCAGAGTAGGGGAGAGAAGGCAGAGTAGGGGAGAGGAGGCAGAGTAGGGGGAGAGAAGGCAAAGTAGAGGAGAGGAGGCAGAGTAGGGGAGAGGAGGCAGAGTAGGGGAGAGGAGGCAGAGTAGAGGAGAGGAGGCAGAGTAGGGGAGAGGAGGCAGAGTAGGGGAGAGGAGGCAGAGTAGGGGAAAGGAGGCAGAGTAGGGGGAGAGAAGGCAAAGTAGAGGAGAGGAGGTAGAGTAGGGGAGAGGAGGCAGAGTAGGGGAGAGGAGACAGAGTAGGGGGAGAGGAGGCAAAGTAGAGGAGAGGAGGCAGAGTAGGGGAGAGGAGGCAGAGTAGGGGAGAGGTCAGGCAGAGTAGGGGAGACGAGGCAGAGTAGGGAAGAGGAGGCAGAGTAGGGGAAAAGAGGCAGAGTAGAGGAGAGGTCAGGCAGAGTAGGGGAGACGAGGCAGAGTAGGGAAGAGGAGGCAGAGTAGGGGAAAGGAGGCAGAGTAGGGGAGAGGTCAGGCAGAGTAGGGGAGACGAGGCAGAGTAGGGAAGAGGAGGCAGAGTAGGGGAAAGGAGGCAGAGTAGGGGAGAGGTCAGGCAGAGTAGGGGAGACGAGGCAGAGTAGGGAAGAGGAGGCAGAGTAGGGGAGAGGTCAGGCAGAGTAGGGGAGAGGAGGCAGAGTAGGGGAGAGGAGGCAGAGTAGTAAATCCTCCCTCTGCAGTCTGCAAGTCAGTTATGCTACCCCGGATTAGATCAGCTTAAAGGTTGTTTCATGTTTTGATGAAATATTTCAAAGATATACACCAGCAAGCCGTTCTGAGATCTCAGACTGACTGATCACATTCCATTTTAAACAGAAATCTTCTACTAGGGCAAGATTGTACTATTGTTACTCATCACTTTCAGGTTCTGAAGACAACATACAACATATTTACAGCACAAGCATTTGTTTGTTTGGTGTTCTTAGTTGTCTTCACTGTCTTCCTATTGGAGTGAGTATAGCTCAAGTTAGAATGTTGCTAATTTAGCTAATAAAGAATGGATAGATAAATGAAAACAAGGGCAAACTGACTGACTGACTAGCCGACCAACCAACCGCCCGACCAACTGACCATGTGACCCACCAGCTGACCTGCCCAACCTGTTGATTTACTGGCTGACTGCTTTTAGATCTTTATGATGTTAAAAGATACAAGGAAAATTTTTTGAATAACATGGTCATCAGATTGAATATAAATACAAATATGTCTTTATTATATTCTATGATTTCTATATTTTCTGTAGGAATAAGAAAGGCAAGATAGACTATCTGTACTGGACATTCAATGGCTGTGTGTGGAGTCTGTGCATCAGCTACATAGTACTGATGTTCATTATCGTGCTGAACAGGACCATTGATGAAGGACCTTCAACATTGACAAAGGTAACTACTACCATTATTAGGGAGATGTTCCAAGTACCTAGCATTCAAGGCCTGCATATTACCTTGGACACATTGTCATTACGAGATGTTCCAAGACCTTGGCTTCCAAGACCTGCATATTGTCTTGGGTGCCAGAGCTGCAGCCTGGCTTGACCCTGTGATTGTCAAAGTTTCCAACTCTTTTGCTAGTCAAATAAAATTCCCTGTTGTTTCGCTGGCATCACAGGCAACCCAAATCACAAATAGGGTTGTACAAAGTTCCAGGGCGTATCTACCAGGTATCCAGTGTACACACAAACTGACCAATCACAGTGAGCTTTGATGCTTAGACAAGCAGCCCTAGCTTCCAGTCTCTTCCCTATACAAAAACGTGTGTTGCAATGAAAAGCGAATATTTGCCATAATCTCTCCATGTACGATCCCCATCTTCTGGAATATTTGCACACAGTATAACTTTTGAGTTTTTTGAATTACAACAATTTATTGCATTCATTGTTTTTAATTTCGTACAGCTGGTACTAGAATATCACAGGAAACACATCTTATTTTGCAAAATTTCATTTTTTTAACTCTTGATTGCACTATGCATGGCTGTAGGTGTTATTATTCTGTGGTGTTGTTCTCACTCTACCTGCTGACATCCCTCATTTCATCTGGAAACCATGCATATTTGGAGGTATTTTTGAATTCTTAAGATAAGATTGTGTGAAAAGTCAACTTAGTTCATTAGTGCAGTAATTGTTATGAAATAACTCAGTGTCGATCAAATAATAATTATTGGGAGTATGATAATAAAGGTAAATGGAACAGTGGAAAGGTTTATTTGGTTGAGGGTAGTCCATCACCCATTTACTGTGCTTGTCTCAACTTTATCTTGATCAGTACATTTATTAGCAGTGAAAACAGTTTTTATTCTTCATATTCTTTGTAGGTGTGTCATCATCCTTCCCTGTTGGTTACATCACCCCACAGGCACTAATGATTATTGCAGTTTTTGTCTTCATGGCTGTGTTGATAAGAGAGTTTCAGCGCTTAAAAGAGGTGTGGAAATATTTTCACTAGGGAGTTAGGTTGTTGGTGAAGTCCAATCATTTCTTAATCTAAGAAGTATTTTATTGTTACCACAGGAAGCCCAGTGGAATGTGATTGACCAAGCTGAGTCCTACTACAACATCACAGAAAGCATGTGAACTGTTCAGATCTACTAGCAGCTTGGGATAGAAATGTAGTAATCTTATAAGCTGACTTGCAATGCATGATGGTATATCCCAGGGTCCTATTTGTATGACCCATGAAATTGTGCTGTTGCATGGTCAAAAATAGTTGAAATATTTAAAAAAGAAATTTTCATGTAAATTAGTTAATGTTAATGTTATTTTATTGATAAAATATCCCTGATAATATTAATCACATCATATCTGCTGTTAGTCTATTTTCTTATCACATAACTAACACATTCTTTATTCAATACCCAGTATTTAATAGGAACTAATCATTTTTTTTAAAATACTTTTTTAAGTTAAAACTAAAAAATCCATTGGCAGATTTTAGTTTTTTCTTGACCTTTTAATTTGTTTTTTTTAAAAGGCTTTTACTTCAAAACAAACTCTTTTGACAATAATTTAGACCATATAACACCATAGTACTTGGAATGATAATCTTAGCTTTGTTGACTGGAATTGTTAGCCTTTTGTAAGGTCATAGAATAATGAGACTAGTGCTGAATACCATAGAATTGTCTTTTGGTAAGAGAAGTACCAGCATTTAAGCCAAGAAATATGGGCTTTATTGATCATGTTTACTTTAGCCTGACGTCACAGGCTACAGACTGTGTACATTGTAGATACAGTACATCAACATCTCTTCTGCTGCAAATAGTAGAACAATCCCATGCAGTATGGTTTGCCTGCTCCTCCATAAACATCTTTGATGCAATATCTCATCATCTTGAAAGGCAATTAGCAGCACAATCTGTCTGTAATGTCTGTCGTCTTCAATGCAACATCAATCTGCTTGAATTGGTACATAGCATACTGTACAGTAGCTCCATGTGTGACTGTCTGTCCTGTCTGATACAACATTCAGACATCTGCTTGAAGGACAGTCGGCAAGTAGCCAGCATAGACTTTCACTGTTATGTGATAGCAGGAAGTGTAGGGGGTTTAGAACCTTTTCCATCTCTTAGTACATCATCTGTTAGTACGGGATGCAGCTCGAACCTTGGCCATTAGATCCTAAAATAATTGATATTTTGAGATATAGATACCAGTACCCTTTTCTGACTAATGTAAAGTTTATCATTTATTCTGATCTAGCTAAAGTACAAATACTTCATATAAGACATGATGACTTAAGATCATTGTACACTATCTATTCCAGATTGCACCCTGCTTATCAAGTATGGATTTTTGGAGATTCTAATTTTAAGAATATGTCCAACAATGCCTTATTTTCTGTGTTTGACATCAAATTTATTATTTTTAGAAATTTATTAATAAAATTGAAAAGAATAACTTTCACTTCATACGTGGAAAATAAAGTATTGTAGGATTTATTAAAAGGATATATAATTTATATTTCTAAGAAAGTTTAGAGAAAAGAAATGAATGTAAATAGAATCCATAGAATTATATCTTCAAGTAAGTGACACATGGTCTGAAATGGAAAAAAAGGCTGCATCCAGATGATTCAAGTCTATATTGGACTAGGGTGTGGTGTTGTGTTTAATACAGACCTGAGTAGCCCTGATGATATCAGGTGACGGGGCTCCTACTCCCGATATGACTGCACCGTCATACTTGGCCTTTTTCTCTTCGAACATGTCTATTCTATAAGAAAAAAAACCAGAATCAGAACCAGAAACTAATGAATATATGAAAATCCTATTGAGTCTGGCCAACCCTACTGAAAATGCCTGAAAAAATCAGGATTAGAACAGGAATCAAACCTCTACTGGAATTGCCAGAAAACTATGTAAGGTAAACAAGAGAAAGATGTAAGAAAGTAAAAGATGAGGTCCAGTCTTGCTGCTGATTTAGTGAGAGTAGAAAATAGAGATTGCATTATAATAAAGTATCAAAGTGTCACTGTACTTTGTATCACTTGATCTTTTGCTTTCAGTAAACCGTCTTTGGCTGCCATTATTATGAATGCTTTGCTTGTCAGATCTAAAGTAACAATAACAGCAAAAATATTTACAACATACTTATCAATAAGTAATAATATTACCAGTAATGATCCTGGTGGGTAGTGGAGGGGTGTAATAATCATTTATACAAAATATGTGGACATACTCAGATGTTTTGTTCTGTTCTTCAGCTCCTGTTGTTTTCTTCAGCATACTAATGAACAGTGATGCCTTGCGCTTTCTTTCTATTTGAAGCTGTTTTTCTCGTTGGGATTGTGATACTACTTCTAGTCTTTGAGCTGTGGAACAAAACAATATTCCATAAATTGCACAGAAATTAAAAACACTATGTTAACGTCTAATCAACACTGGTATTATGATACATATAGATACCCTATCTGGTCATGACCAGCATCATTGATCAGCATTATTTTTAAAACATCAGCAGCAGCATCATTGCCACCTTGGCAACATCAGGATTACAATCGGCATCATTGTGATTACGAATATCATCAATCTTCTTTATTCTCAATACATGTATATGTACTCCTTTGCTTCATGTTTTGATCCTTATCAGATCATATTACCTTCTTTTTCAGCAGCTTCTATTGATTTCATCTGCATCTCCAGATCAGCAGCAGGTGACCCTATGTTGACTTGTGTCTCAGTATTCATTTCCTTCTCACTAGATTCCATCTCATTTTCATTCCCATTAGAGCTTCCATCTGAATCTTCTTTATTTTCCTCATCTTCACTTTCTCCTGGCTCACAGCTCTGTTTGTAGATCACATTAGTTCTGTATTCTATCTTTGGTTTGGACACTTCCTTTGGTTTTATGGAGAAACTGATTGGGCTTGCTAGAACAAACAAACCACAACATTTTTTCTAAGATTATTGTCCATTTCATATTAAAATAAAATGTTAAATTCAACTAACAATGTCTGGCCAAGCACCTCTTAGGCCAGTCCTCTTGACCAGTTATTGATGTGGCCAATCATCATGTCTGGTCATTGAGAGCAGCCATTACTTTTAGCTCATGGATTTCTTGATATAACAGAGATAATTAATTTTTACCTGTAGGCTTAGTTTCTTTGACAGCAGCTTCTTCTCTTCTCTCTCGTTCAATCTGCTCATAACAAAGTTGTTTCTTGTACAGATAATACTGATGGTTCTCATTCCAAGGATGAACAAATGCAAACCTTTGGTCATTCTTAGTTTTGATGATGTTTTCAAATTCAGGTCCATTCTTGACCACATACATAGCTAGTTTGTCTATAATGGGTTGGATATCAGGAGAGGGTGGTACTATAGGTGCTGGGACTGTTGACGGCATCATTACTGCTGGGTATCCTGGTACAAGGTGTGTGGCGGCTGCAGTATTTGGCATGACACTAGGGTGAATATTATTTTGGGTAGAGTAGTGTGGATGAGGTTGTACATGGTGTGAGTGGGTAACATCTGTTCCTTGCCATTCTCCTGTAGCAAAGTAAATATAAAATATATAAATACAACTCTGGCAAGAAAACCTAATAGGAAGGAAATCAAGGAATGGCATAGTGTTAGCACACTCTCATCTCATCTCTGGGGTCTTGAGTTGAATTCCTCAACTTGGCATCACATGTGAGTAGAGTTTGTTAGGTCTCTCCTCTGATTTGAGGGTTTTTCCTGGTTTGTCTCTCTGCAAATCCACATACACACTAAATTCCAAATTGATCTGTGAGTTAGCCATGCTCTAAATTTGATCAGCCCAAAGGTTGTTTCAGGGTATTGATCAAATTTGAAGGATATTTAATGGGTTATCACAAAATTTCAGTTTAAGTGTTCATTACCTTCTAGTGGTCCTTCCCCAGGTGGAGGGGGTGGGGGAGGCAACATATCGGCAACTGTCATCATGGGTGCTGTTGGTACAAGATGTGTAGAACTTCCACTTGCTGCTGTAGAGCAATACATACAAAATCAATAGATTATTGTCTGTACTCTTGTTGAAATATGGGTAGAAATTAATTACATACCATAATGATAGCCTGCCGCAACTTGATTATGTTGGGTCCATACTGTTGAATAATTCACATGTTGCATAGCTGTACCAACACTAGAAGTATAATTTGAGTAGGATGCCGGTATCCCCCCACTACTTGCGGCATCTAGAAAAGATGACACCAGACTGCCATCTACAGTTGATGGATAGTTGTACTGGTCTCCTGTGTTGGTAGTTGGTGCTGGAGATGATGGGGCAGAGGAGTTTGGGGTGCCAGATGCACTGCGATGTGATGCCGTCAACAAGGGGTGGAGCTCAAATTCACCATCTGAATCTTCCTCTTCACTTTCTGGTTCTAAATGACACCAAAAATATAAACTTGAAATTTGTATTTCGCAAGCAAGAACCATTACTTCCTATCTAGTACAGCAATGATCTCTCCCTCCCTTACTTTCTGCATTTATGACAATCACACCCTACTATAGGCTCACTGCTGGACAATGTAAAAAAATACTTGAAAATCACACAGGTTTTTCACACATCCTTCTAACCTTTCTGATCCCTCCCTCCCAGTCGTCATCAAGAAGTGGAACATCAAATAGGCTTACCAGGTTCTTGTTCTTGCTTTGGTGATGCTGGCTGGTTCACTGGTTCATACTTCCCTTCTCTGATGTACTTCAACATGTGTTTATAGTAAGGATTCAACCAGTTATCGAAGTTAAGAAAATCAAATTGAGGGTTTCCTGCTTGCTTTGCTTTCACCAGGATCTCCATCTGTGTACCTTGTCCACTGACAAACAGAGCTGTTCTTTCAATAATGGCATTCATCTTGGCTGTATCAGGCTGAAAGAAAACAAATTTTTATACTCATTTTTCAATAACATGCACAAAATCATTGTAGCTCAAAGTTAGTTAACCAAAATGTTTCCATTATAATGTCAATGGTAGGGGCACTGTTACAGTATGGGCTGATTGCTTGTAGAGGTGATAATTTTCATGGAAGGATGAAAACCATTCAAACCAAAGCAGTCAATCAAAAAGTATCTTGACCAACATGGGACGATGGCTTTGATCTAAGTTGTTAGAGGTGGCACACTGGCTTACAAGGGAAATACATTTTTCTCCACTTTTAGTCATGCCAGCACAAAGCCTTCACAAAGTTGTTGATGCATCCTCAAGTCCTTTCCGGGGTGGGGTAGGGGTCTATAGAACAACCTGCTACTTACAATTTCCATGCCATCAGGAAGTTCTAATTCTTCTGGAGCTACAAATTTTTCCACTACTTGATAAGGCATTGGCTCTGAAGAATGTATAAAATATGCAGCAATCATCAGTAACCAAGAAAAGTTTTCCATACTATCTATAATAATATTCTCATAGTTTATATCTGCCTGAGAAAAGATCCATATTCCCAAGCCTTTTGGACTGCATGGTAACCCTCAGTAATGTCTCAAGTCAAAATAATATATATTATACAGTAATCTAGCTATTTGCTATCTATCCAGTATGTACCTTGGGGTTGATTACAGTTGTTACTTGTTGATGAAGGAATGTTTTCAACAGTATTTTCCTGTTCACTGCTATCATAACTAAATCCTACAGAAGCATAGGCACCATCCTGCGAAAGAGCTTCCTTGAATCTCTTCATTTCCTCCTCTGGGAACAAATAATAACATTCAAGCATTCAGCAATTATAAAAATGTTCACAATAGTTTTGAAAAGGAATCAAGGGTGATTCCTGGACTCAGTATAACATATGAGTAGAGTTTTTAGGTCTCTTGCTTAACCTGTGAGGGTTTTTCTCCAGGTTCTCCAGCTTTCCTCCCTCCAGAAAATCTAATAAGCTAAATTCCAATTTGATCTGTGATTAGTCATCTTGGCCTGGTTGTTTCAGGTATCGATAAAATTTGAAGCAAGTAAACACAGTACACTAGTTGCTTAGAAAACAAACTTCTTGACAGCTATGGTAAAAATCATTTATCGTTGAACTAATTCATGTAACCAACCTTGTTCTATATCTTGTTCCTCTAAGTTAGTGTGCAGTTCCAAGTATCTCTCTTCATCACACAGCCTTTCCATGTCCTGTTCTTCTGGTGAAAGACCAGGGGAGAGACTACCTGCCTTGGACTCAAACTGGGATTTCTCTGTGAAGAGTAGACGACAGTCATACCTACATCAGGAATCAACAAATTAAAAGAAAAATATGTTAACAAAATAGTACATAACTGCTTGTATTTACAAGGGTATTATGAAGTATAACAGTAAGTATAATAATAAATAAGCCCTTGTGCTAAAAATTAAATTCATTGTATCTGTAAATTCCAAGGTTTTTTATCCACAAATAAAAAGTTACAGCTTCTCATGCAAGGTAACTCTTGGTCCTTGGCAGTGAGATGAATTTTACCATATACCAAGATATCATGCTGGACTCAAATACTCAGAACCTACAGATACAATGTTAAGTGAAAACCTTGTAGGTTGTTGTTGTGGGGTTCAATGCAGCCATGTCGTACGTAGTGCAGGAACATCACCATGTCTTTGCATGATGAGATTTCATTTCTCAACATCCTGCATCATAACACATGGCTGCAATGCGTATTGCTTGATATGGTGGTACTGTATCTACAATGATTTTCACTTCTTCAAAAACTGGTCATTTCATAGCTTATTACCCGCCATACCCCATAGTGAACGACAGCACAAAATGTGTTGTTACAGCACATCTAGGTATATTTCATACTCACAAGTACAGTGAAGATATCCTATGGCTCCATCTTGTCTTTCATCCATATCCCTATATTACTTACCTTATCTTATCAAAAGAGGGACAAAAATGGAAAAAGCACATGGGGTCTCACAATGTGCTACTACAGAATGCCTGTTCAATGTTCTTCAATTTTAGGCATTTTCAGTGAAAGTTTTTGTTGAAAACCGAAGAAATCTGTTGCTTGGGACAACAGAAGTTCATTTATACACCGTTGAAAGATCTCAATATCCCTAGAAAGAATTCTTTTATACAAAATACGGAACATCGTTTCATAAACCATTTGAACACAACTTTATTTTCAATGCTGTAAAATAAACAATCTTCTTACAACAGACCTGTCTATAAGAAGACTGTCATCTCCTGGCCAAGGAATAAGATGTCTGCCTTCTTCATGATATTCTGCTATTTTATCGTCTCTGAACAGTTTACTAGCGTATCCAAACACGAACATGTCCTCGTCCTTTCTCTTTTGTCCGCCATGCTTTGACTTCTTCTCCCTTCGGGACATTGTGTGGCTATTTCTCCTTTATTACACCAACAGAAGCCACATTTACTTCTAGAGATACGTTCCTAGCAAGGTATCTTGCTTAGAATTCATAGTCTATGGATAAAAGAGGAGGATTTTGCGGAGTAAAGGAAAGATCATTTCTCTTTATAGCGCCATGTTTGATTCGATCTCGTTTGACTGGTTTTTGTGTACTTTTACTATATCCCACAATGCATTGCTGGCACTACCACAGGTAACCCAGGCAGTTGAAAACGCAGATGAAATGGAAAAAGGAATGAACGGAAAATGGGAAAAAAGTCTATTCTAAAGTATGATGGGAAGAATCTTGTGTCCTCTCATATTTTGTATATTGGTTAGGTGGAAGGGGATTTTCGAGTTAGAGGAAACCACACCTTTTAACAACAATATTAAAACGTTTTTAATATTTTCATTTCATGTACAACATTGAATAATTTTTGACTAGATATATTATAACAAAATATTTATTTGTCATTATAGATATTATCTTCAACCATAAAACTGTAACATTCAATTCTTCCAAGTCTAGCTTTTCAGAATTTTTCATTTTTTGATAGTTTTGCATATATTATAAAATTATTCGATATTTTGTAGTAACTTTTAAAAAATCTTTCAAGTTGATGAAATTTGGATTAATTTTCCATTTTTTAAACATATTTTGTCTCATATTTCACTAGTGGAGTGCTTGCCACACATCCATGAAACAAAATCAAACATTGAGTGAATTCTAGCTTTTTGTTTCAGGGATATATGGCATGCACAGGTCAAAGTAGAAGACAGAGTAAAAACTTGAAAAATTCTATATAAATTTCATTGCTTCTAACCGAGATCGGCATAAGGTGGTCAGTTGACAACCAGATGTTACTTTGCTAAGATGAGACTTGAGTTTCTCCACATGCAAAGAAAAGGCAAGCATTATGGAGTTATCCATGGATTCCTGTAGTCCCTCATCACTCATATCATCATTATTCACATTAGGTCTATGTATAATACCAAGATTATACAGCCTTGCATAGCTTTGAACCAACTGAGACAACAACAACACGTACACTTGGCAGTTTTCAGATATGTTCGTTAATTTGCAGCCTTTTTTCCCCAGCACCTTGCGATACTCCTTATCAGAAGGCACTTTTACAGTGCTTGATTGTTCTCCGTTTTGCTTGGTTTCATGGAGTGAGTTGTTATGGATGGTTTTATTCAGAAGATTTCTTTCCGTAGTGTTTAGATATTTTCTCATGGCTTCACTGGTGGATAAGTCTAGTGGTGTAAGACCTTCGGAATTCTTAGCTTGCAGTAGTGGTGATCCTATTCAATAACCAATCAATAGAATAAATGAGTATTGGTGGTTATATGATTGCACAGCATGTCAGACCTGGAAACAAGCCCAGATTTAATTTGTAGGCTTGTTTTGTGTTCTAGTCTTCTATACCTTCAAATTTTATCAATACCCTGAAACAATCTCTGGGCTAATCAAAGTCCAGACATTGCTAATTCACAGATCAAATTGGAATTTAGCTTGTTAGGTTTTGCAGAGGGAAGAAAACTGGAGAATATAGAGAAAAACTATCAAATCAAGGGAGAGACTTCACAAACTTTAATCACATGTGATTGCATGTACAGGATCCAAAATACTGTACAATGAATTCTAACATCTTAATTTGGTGGGGAAAGTGGTATTGAGCCCTAACCTTTATGGATCAATCAAGCCCTTCTACCTACTCACATATATTAAACTATCTATTCATATGTCCTGGGATTTCTTACCTCCTGCTTCCAGTAAGAGCTTAGCCACATCCTTGTGGTTATTGGCCACTGCATCATGTAGAGGGGTTGTTCCACAGCAAGGTGAGGCACAGATGTACAAACCTGGCATGCCTGGAATAGGAATGAATGAATGAAATATAGAAGACCCATCAAATGGAAGAAATGGAAAAGTAGGTAACTGCACATATGGAGTATGAATGAATGAATGAATGAATGAATGAATGAATGAATGAATGAATGAATGAATGAATGAATGAATGAATGAATGAATGAATGAATGAATGAATGAATGAATGAGTGAGTGACTGAATGAGTGAATGAATGAATGAACGAATGAAATATGGAAGACTCATTAAATGGAAAAGAATACATAAGAAATTATAGATTTATTAACAGAGAGATTAATAAGTTACCTTCATTCATCGACTCATAGACTAGTGGTCGTACTTTAAGTATCTCTTCCACACATGCCAGGTTGCCATGGTTACAGGCTTCATGCAAGGGAGTCCATCCAGCATGGTCAGTTAGATTGACATCTGCACCAGCATCAATCAATTCTCTGATCTTTGTTGGTTCATTCTTGATTGCTGCTTTATGTAATGGGGTTTCACCTAAAAAAGAACAAAAGTGTGTTAATTTGGAGGTTAAAATATGGCAGAATTACTAAGTTGTAATGTGGACAAACTTACCACGGAAGTTTCTTTTATTGACCATTAATTTCTTCAGTTTCATTGGTTCTTTGTGCAGATCATTAGGTATACTATGATAGGTATTGGCATCCCTGTCAAGAGACAGTATATCAAAATGTGTTCAGTTCATAAAGCAAAATATCACAGACCTTAACTTTCATTGGAATGCTTAGATCTTATGTTAAAATTTTCATCACTGTTATAATGTGTATCATGCAAAAACCATGCTAATACAGCAATAGTGCATGCATGCATCAAAATTTAGAAAAAAAATTATATAATGCTTACGTAATCAACCTGAGTGCTGTATGTCTTGAAGCATCTTTGTTCAGGATGAGGTCTGATTCAGGGCTTGTGTTCTCTACATTCATCGCTGGACTATTACTCGGTACCGGAAGCAGGAAGAAGTAACAGCAAACCTGAATAATAAAATCAACAATTAATCTTTTTTTATTTAATTTTTATCTTGGAATTTACTTATATTTTTTTACTATTATTATCATGGATATTTGACTTACTATTTTCTCCATGCATAGTCCTTTAGCCAAGAGATGCTTACTTTCTTGAGGCACTAGACAGTCATCATATGAATGCATCATAATATCAAGCACATGCATCTTGAGCCATGCAGGACGGCAACTCTCCAACAATATCCTAAGACCATCCTCCTGGTCATGTGACCTGCCGCATGTTAGAACCAACTCTGTGGCTAAGGACACCATTTGTGATCCAACCTTAGCACCAGAGGTTTTAGTGCCATTTGTTGATTGGTCCATGTATTCAAAGCATGCTGCTACCATGGCAACCAGACCCTGGAGGGCCAAGAGCACTGGAACCTTGTCATTGTCTTCTTGTGAATGTTTAGCACTTATCCATAGCAGTTTTAAAAGCTGTCGAACTGCACAATTAACTGAGGCACCTTGACTATCTGGCCAAATAATGTTCCATATCAATGACTCCTTGTGCTGGTACAAACGTCCTGAATATTCTTTCTTTTCTTTTACAGCTAAAAAATCTTTTTCTAAAACACCACAGAGGAATTTGATGAGGAGTAAGCTGTTGTCTCTTGTTTGCCTGTGGGAATAGAATATCCAATAATCAGGACAAGACTTTAGAGTGTTGTAACAGATCCTTCACATGCTACTTCTTCCCTCCTCCTCCCACACACAGAAAGAATAAATCTGTGAATCTGTGTGTATGAAATCACACACATGAAATGGGAATCCAAATTAACATAACGTATACAGAATTTTCTTAATCAAATGTCTGTGCGATGATTTGGTTTTAGTGTAACACAGGGTGTCCAAATAAATTACACAATCTTATTTTTTTAGCAATAATTACCTGGAAGTAGAACCTTTGATGTAATTCCCATTTTTCACTTCTAATGCCAAACTGAAAAGAAACAATGAAAATAATCTTGAATTATTTGAATGATAATGAGAAACAAATGTCCCTAAGGAAAGGAGAGAATAGAGTTTCCAAGGGCTGGGAAGGGGTAACAAGGTGCATATAGTATATGGTGTAGGTCCAGGGAATATCTAGTATACTTCCTCTCCTTGCCATGGTTAGAAAGAACTGAGGTTGGTATATTTTACAATATTACATGAAAAATGATAATAAATACAGGTGTATTTCTAACCTCAATATGTCGGATAGGAATTCCCATGCACTTGATTTGGACTTTACTACTCCTGTACTTGAACATACTGGAGACTTCATGGCCTGTTGATACAAATCGCTCCTAACAGGGGGAGGGTGAAGAGAAACCAGATGCTGTAGCACCATGTACGCCTGACTAGCCAACTGTGGTGTTGATGCTTTCTGTTAAATAAAAATGTATAAAAAATGATTAGGACATGTGTATTTGGTGTGGACTCACTGTGCTTTTAATGATTGTATTTTTTGTCCCTCTGTCTTGTGTTGGTCAAGCAAAATAATAGAGAAATCATACTCAAGGGAATGCTCATCAACATCACCACCACCATCAGCATCACCATCATCACCAACACCATTATTATTATCATCAACAATACCATCCCCATCATAACCATCACAACCATCATTATCATCATCATTATCACTATCATCCTTATTACTATCATCTACATCATCATCATCATATTAACCACTATCATCATCATCTATGTACCTACCAGTAAGAACCTATTAATAATGGTGTATATTAGGCTAGGTGCAGGATGTTGGGTTCTGGACAGGAATGATGCAATTGTTGATAGGACTATTGATTCATGTCCGTCTTCTTCTAAGTAACTATCAATAGCATTGACAACATATGTAGGGAAGGTGGAGACTGGTTTTTTAGACTGCAAAATATAAGATGGTACAGAAATAAAACAAATGATTCACATTTCTAAAAACCATGAAGATCACAATCTACTGACCTTAAAAAGTGCTAGATTCAAAGGTCTTTCACAAGTAGTCAAGTCCATGTTTAGTAGCCAAGGACTAGAGCTGTGCCATTCAAGCCAGTTGGGGAATATTTCCTCACAATTCTTTACCTAAAATTAAAGTGAAATGCATACATTGAAAATTAATCAAGATCACAGAGAAAACGGTCACTATAACAATCATGCTTTATTTGGGTTGATACTGTGCTATTGTAGATGCTAGGATAAACCTTCTAATGAGCTTGTGTCTGCCTCCCATTAAGGTTGTAGGAAGTAGAGACAAAAAGAGTTACATGATCTCAAACACCAGAAATCTCAAACTTAAGGTTTGGGCATTCATGAACTTGTGTCACTACAATTTTACCCTGGATATCTCAAACACCCCTGTTATTTCAAACCTTTTCCCTGGTCTGCAGGAGGCAAGATAACCAGATCAGACCCCAATAACAACAGATACAGCAGTTTAGAAAAAGAACTCTTGGAAAATTTACCTGTTTGAGTTTTTTAGGTGGGGAGGGGTGGTCTTCAATCAAGATTGCCTCTGCTTGTCTCTTTTGTCCCTTGTTTTTCATCTTGATGTCACTGATTCTTGACTTGGTCTTGGGTGCTCCACATTCCCCAGGGGGGTATACTGGGGTGATGTATCGGTTGGTTGGTTCCCGAGTGACAGTCTTTTGTATGGGTTTTGGGTTAGAGAAATTGAATATGGAAAAGTCATCAAGTGTTGGAATGGGATCCTAAATCAAAAGAAAAAAAATAGATTTTGAAATAAATGATAACTTTTTCTGTATGCTTGATAATGCAAATAAACATCTATTTCAGTTGTATACACCAATAATAATTTACCTGTAGTATGTATTCTGGAATGTAATCAGGAGAAAGACAAGGGATCCCTGCAGCAAGAAAGCACTGAACATCCTTCTCCATGGCTTTTTCAACAAAAACATGAGTAACTTTTTGAATCAGATTAGCTTGGAATGGTGGCTTAGCATTCAACACTGTTGCTTGTCCTGCATCTAAAAGCCTGAGAACGAATAAGGATTTCATTATTGTACATTTATCTTATCTATTCATGTGCTGCCATGGCCCTGTCTATCATCACTGAGCATTATACACAAAGCTTCACAAGTAATTATACAATCTCTGTGAGTGACAAGCGAAGCATATCTTGGAAGTGGGCTACTGTTAAGGTGCTGATTAAAGACCAATGGTCCACCAACTGACCCAAACAATGCAATAATCCAGGGCTTGAAATAACAGGTGGTCAGTCAGAGGCCATGATGACCAGCCAAATTAGTTTTTGCTTGATCATACCTTGTTTAAGGCTCAAAATGACCAGCAATTCAAAGATTTGACTGGACAAGTTCCAATTCTGGCCAGACATTGTCCATTGATCAGCTGTTATTTCAAGCCTCCCCCCCCCCCCCCCCCCCCATCAATTCAGATATGAGATAAAATAAGATACCTTTTGTATGCAATCTTCCTTTTTGCATCTTTAATCACGACTAATGCTTTCCACCCATGGAATGGTCCTCTCTGGATTAGATTGCATGCTTTTCTCCAGCGCATCGGAGCAGAGACATGACCAAGAGGTATACTAGAAATATTACTGTCTTTATTCCATTCATACTCATCCTCATCAAGCCATCTCTGAGCCTTTGCACTAGCCATGATATATTCCTTATTGAGAATCCATTTGCCTAAAATATTGTGTAAAAAATAATGATCACAAGCATCGAATTAGGTAAAGCATGCTGAGTCCAGAATTTAAACCTAGAACCCAGAGGTGAGAAGCAGGGAAGGACTTAGGATTACCAAAGGCACTCAAGAAGTGTGAGAAGCATTTGTTTATGGCTTGTGTTTCTCTTCACACTTCTTTCATGCTTATGTCACTTCCTGCATGTTTTTATTATGGAATGTATTCATGTAGCTGTTTTATTCATTAACTTACTCTCCAACACTTGAACCTCTCAAAACTAGTAAAAGTTATTATTTTAAGGTCCCCAGATAACAGTTTATACTATGATCTCTTATCTGGGAACCTTAAAATAAGAACTTTTTACTAGTTTTGAGAGAATCAAGTTTTAGAGTGAATTATTATCATAAGATTATTATCATCATCATCATTTTCGTG
The DNA here is from genome assembly GCA_023349425.1 of Anthopleura sola. Classification (NCBI taxonomy): domain Eukaryota; kingdom Metazoa; phylum Cnidaria; class Anthozoa; order Actiniaria; family Actiniidae; genus Anthopleura; species Anthopleura sola. Next base: position 6,584,537 of record JALHLI010000014.1, on the reverse strand, counting down.
GTAGTGATCATCATCATTTCATGTCTTTCTTACCTGTTGCACATCCACAAAGAAACTTTTCACCACGATTGGGCTTCTTGCAAACGATGTGGCTTGAACTCGAGACAAAATGCTACGAGAAAATACAGAAATTTGAATTAATCTTAAACGCGAAGCTAAAAGTTGAAAACGGCGCTAAAACTTAAGCTTAAGTCAAATTGCTTAAACTTCGATTAAAAAGGAATCGCTCGAGAATCTAAAGATTCCTGCCACCATTAGTGAATAATAACATCAATAATTAAGAGAGAAGCTAAAAGAAAATTCAAAATTATTGTAAAGATGAGTTTAGTGGTACCAGGTGTGAACTAAGTGGTTTGACAACAAAAAGTCAAGCGGGAAAAACAATATAAATATCTGGCTATAACGTACCGGTGTTTCGGTATAAATCCCTCCTAACACTTGTATTGCATTCTTTAGTTCTTCTCTTTCTTCTTGAGTGAAAGAAGAGAGAAGAAAGTGATATCTCTTGCGTTTTTCAGGCGGATACCTGCTCGGATCAGCCGCCATCTTGATTATGAACTTCCCGCGCGAACGACGCGATTTCACCTACCACCACAGGAAGCCCATATAAAGTAAAATCTACCGCGTACCACCTGCGCCAAAAGAATGAATGAATGAATGAATGAATGAATGAATGAATGAATGAATGAATGAATGAATGAATGAATGAATGAATGAATGAATGAATAAATAAATGAATGAATGACTGGTAATAATTACCGGATACCGTGATACCGTGTTGAATGCGGCAAGTGAATAGGAAGGGAACTTAAACACCGTTTAAAAAAATTGTAGCTGTATTGACGTTCCGGGATTTAGTGAAGTTCGATCGTCGGAGATAATTATGATAAAAGAGAAAATTAGAAAGAGCTTATATATTTAAATGCAGGAACAAAAGGATGTCCAAAAGAAAACATCATCATAAAGCTTCACTTCAAAGAGAACGAAAGGTACCATTAATAATAAAAAGTGAAACACTTGTTCATCCTATAGGGATTTTGAGTGCCGAAACGTTTGCCGAACAAACTTTTACTTCTTATTCACTCGTAAAATAACCTCTGAAAAAGCCGACCACTTCTGAGCTGACTGGCCTGTCTTCTTAAGTGAAATTGGGAATTCACAAGAACTCACTAAAGTAGCATTTTGGCAACTTCAGGGAGAAAGATTGAAAAAAAGTAACTATTACCTCATCGTGAAAAATCTTTCACGATGATGTCATTAATCAAATCAGAACTGCATGACGTCAACACTACTATACTCGCGCATTTGATTGTTCATTTGTAGAATAAAACGAAAATGTCATAAACAATTCATCCTCAGTTGCAGCAATAAGACTTTCAAACAGTGAATATTCATTAACAAGCTTTATAGGGGTAGTAAAAAAATATCTTCAATGACGTCACATTCTAAGTACTTAGAAATTTAGAAAGCATTTTCGTAAGCACTTTTAAGAAGACTATTGAATACATGGATAGTGCTGAAAGACGATTTTTGCTGATGAAAGATGAAAGCGCTATTGCAGTAAAGATTTCCTCTTTTTTACGTTCAAGTGACATGTGTCATGATATGTCAAAAACAACCAACTTGTCAAAATTTATTCTAGGGGAGGGGTAGGTGGATGACAATATACGATATTTCAAGCAAAATTACCTGTCTAAGTAACAATCAAAATTGACAAAAACATACTTTATACTTTTGTTCATGATCATTCGTTTTATTTTCAAAGTTTTTAAGTTGTCATGAACAAAAGCTTTGAAGTTATTTTCCCTCACCATCCCTACCATACCCTAGAGAGGAAATCTTGGAGGATATTTATAAACATGGCGTCCAAAGGTTCGTCTTGTCTTTCTTCTTCAAGTCAAAACTTCCTCTCTAACGCTTTTATCAATATAAAGCTGGTTATTAAATGTGAGACAGACGAAAGTATTCTCCTTCAACAATTCTCTGGATGTCAAGAATGGGGGTCACCGATAGTAGATATTCGTAAAGATGAAAGTTTTGAGAATGCTGTCGAGCGTTGGTGTGAAGAAAATATCGCAGAAGTAAGCAATAATTATCGTCAAGTCATGCAATTTTTTATCAATGTTTTGACACAAAATTAGCCTTATTTATCTAGTATGAATTGGTTAATCCTCTAATATGTTCATTTATTACTTTTAAGGAAATAAAGATAAGCTAACCTTTGCATAAATTCAAAACCTTCAGCTTGAATTCATGGATTTACGTGTAGTTCATGATAAGCATCGCATTAATAGCGTCTTTTTTTGCCAGCTGCTAAATATAAAGTAAGGTAATGAGTCAACAATTACTTTCTTTTCATTCATCTAACTGATAAGATATTTTTATAGATAATATCAAGCTATCAGCTGTTGAACCAGAGCTAATATAACTCGACCTGATATATAGTGCTGGCTGCACAAGTATTGTATTGAAGATAGTTGACTTGGATAAGTGCCTAAAAAAGGAATCATTAAAAGATACACTGCAATTAATAGCAAGTTGCTGTCGCACGTGCAACATTTGGAGGACGCAGGAGCATATCTAGGGGGTCGTAGGGTGCCCGTAAACCCCTCCCCTTTGTAAGAAAAGGAGTAATAAATGATAAAATATGTGGCCATAACATTAGAATAATTATATTTTGATAATTCTTATAAAATTTGATAATGATAATGTCCAAAAGAATTCTTTTTTTTTATTCAGTGTCTTAGAGTGGACAAACAGAAAATCCTATATATGCCCCTGGCATCTCTCCCATGGGACACTAGCATTACCTAAGATATTCCTTTTTTACTACACCTCATATTGCATGATCTTTACATTATTACGTTAGCATCATTTTGCTACACACTGATCGAGATAAAAGTCATGCAGTGGGATACTGTAAATGAAATAAATCGTTAGAGTACATAAAGGAGATAGGAACTATACTCTAATGATTTATTTGATTGACAGTAGTGTACTATCGATAAAACCCTCTGGACGCTTTTGTCTACATCAGTGTGTAGCAATGAAATACTGTAAGTGGTAAATTGTAAGTCTTCAATATTCTGGATGTAGAACGCATTTGCAACACTTTCTATCTAATTCCAAGAAAGTAAGGTATCAACTATATTTAATATTTTATTCATGAATGGTTGTTATTTGTTATTACAGCAGACAGATTCCATCAAAAATCAAGGCATACTTGGAATAAGAAGCAGTCAGCACAACAATGATGCAAGAACTTTAACATTTACGTTCTTTATAACATGTCACCATAGCAACCAAGAAAAGGAAGATGTTGTGGAAGACATTTCTAATAAGAGTGAAGATAAAGAGTCTGACACAGATGAATCCAAAGTTCTATCAAGCTTACATAAAGATATGATTAGCAAAGACAATTATTGTTTGAAGTGGTTCAATATCAACGAAATAGTTGATTATCAAAAGTCAGATAAAAAAAAGGTATCTAATGAAGCCAGAGGATGGGCATGTCAGATATACGCACAAGGTAAGAGAATAGAATATAACAAATTCTGCATTCTGATTGGCTGCACTACTATGGGTTTATTAATGATAAGTTACTTGACTATAGCATTTACTTCTACATATATTGTGATCAGCAACAGGCTGCTATAGGTCTATTTAAAAATTAGTCCTCAAGTCCGAATGGTCTAGGCCAAAGGCCGAATGGGCTATTGACTCGTAGGCCATGAGGGCAAGAGGTCTAATTGTTTTAGTAAAAACCTACTAATCGGTCCAATAAAAGGATGCAAAAAGTTTTGGATTTTGCTTTAAATATATTTTTTTGGTTTTCAAAACCGGCACTTTTCGCTACTAGAGGTCTATCACTAATAGACCCCTAGTAGCTCAGCCAATCACAGGGCTCGATTGGTGATAGACCATTAGTAGGTTTTTTTCTAATACCAGATAGCCTATCTATCATGTGTTTCTTTGAGTTATCTGGTTTGACTCCATTTGTAAAAATTAACTTCTAAGTTCCAATAGAATAGAATAGACCTCTTGCAGCATGTCAGAATGCAGCTCAACAGCTGGTATTACGGATGCATGCAAATGGGACAACAAGGATTGTACCGACCCAATAGCCCCACTTGTATGATTCTTAAACAAAAGAATATTTCATTTGCATACATCCGTAATAACAGCTATTTGGAGGACAAAACAATAGGTTCCAATTGTCAGAAGATTGAAATTCTCTTGTTTTGTCCTCCAAATTGAGTTAATTTGAAGCCACTTGAAAGGGGTCTGTAAGGGCTATAGTTTAGTAACCAATGACCATTTCTTTCCAACAGAATTTCGGCTGATACCTTTGGACTTTCTTGACGATACATTTTCCTTTACCACCACTTCATCAAAATATGTAAGATTTAACTCTCAACTCAAGAAATCAGCAGTATATAAAACTGATGTTACAACAAATGAGATTGCAGATACCACAACAGCACGTAATACTGATAATGATAAAGATGATGATGAAGATAGCGATGATGATGATGATGAGGAGGAGGAGGAGGAGGAGGAGGACGAAGAAGAGGAAGAACAAGATATCAAAGCAAGAAATGAATCAGAAAGAGCAAGAGATAGTGTATCAGATAAGTCATCTTATGACAAACTTGTGGTGTCAGCACATTTTGGAAAGCTTGGTAAATATGAATATCTGCTTGTTACTATATTAGTTAGACTCCATGAGCATTTCATTTTCAAGTAGAATGAAAAGTAAGACCTATTAAGAGACCTAAAGGTTCCCTAAGGGGGAAATTGGGGTTGGTCTTAATGAGAGACAGAGTAACATGGAAACACATGGAATAGGGGAAAATGATGGGGGGAAAGGATGAAGTAATGGATGGATGGATGGATGAATAGAGGACTGAACAGATTGAGGATGGATAAATGGATTGAGGGATGTAGATGAAGGAATGAACAACTATTAAAACGAATGAAAATCTTTCTTTCTTTCTTTTCAGAGCAATTTTTTATCAACAAAGTATTCCTCAAGCACTCCTGTAATGAAAGCAAAACTATGGATACAAGACGATTTTGTGATTTGATGAAAGAGTTGAAAGCAGACTTTGAGGAGAGCCAAGTTGATAACTATTTTCGGTAAAAAAAAGTTTTCTTCGTTCACAGCTTTAAAGGCAACTGATTAATAATTCCAGAAACTGAATATTCATACTTGCCCCACCAGAGGGACTAATGTTAGATAGACCTCCTGCCACCCACAGGATGTTCTATACGGTGCTGAAGGGTTTTGGGAAGAGGGGGGAGGTTGGGGGATCACCTGCAGGTTTGCATGAGAAACATAAATGCAAACGCAAATGCAAAATATGTGTCAACTACTCAGACGCAAACGAAAGGAATGGAAACGTTTTCATTTTCTTGTGAGTGCATTGGCATTTGCTGTTGCGTTATTAACGTATATGAACACGTGTTTGCGCAAATGCAAATGCAAACGCAAGACCAAAAAGGGTTTACGATTATGCCCCAGCGCGGACACGGCATTGAATGTTTCGTACACAGCACGGCACTGACACGGTCACGGCAAGGTGCAGACCATGCTGTAAGTTTTTCATAGTCATACGAAAACCACTCTATCACCTTTTTTTCTTTAGTACGTTTGATTGTGATGGTAAAGGTTTTCTACAGTACCATGATGTTCAGTATGGATTAGCAGCCATGGAACCCAGTACCCCTCATGGGGGTCTCTCTGGTGAACTAAGATGTCGTTACATCTTTAAATTCTACAACAAGAAAAATGATGGATTATTGGATTTCCCAGAGTTCAAGTAAGATATGATACTATCATTTTGATATCTTCTATTTTGGGTTCATTCTTCAATGCTTACCACCGTTTTCGAGACATCTGTCGCGACAGGAACAGAAATCGGACAATACACTGCCGTCAATCAGAGTATGTAAAGGCACCGAACCGTTTGATTTACCGTTTGATTTACGGTAGTGCATTGCTCGATTTCCCTGTCACGACGGCTGTCTCGATCAGTGTTGCTTAGCAAGGAAAACAGTGGTAACTTGATAGCTGGCGCTTTTGGTCCAAATCATATCTTTCAAGACATACCAACTTCATCAATATTATCTTCATTTAACCATAATTCCTGATGTGTTTCCTTTCTAGGGAAATGATACGAGATGTTTATTCTGCAAAAGAACAGGAACTGGATGAGAAGTCTCTTGTTGAAGCTGCTTCCAATAATGCAAGGTACACTGCCTTGTGAATGTAATAACTATATACTACATCTGACACAGATACGTTACTACGACAAGATATAGTGGTTTTATAGCAAATTTGGCATGACTGTGAAGAACTAATGGCACAGACGTGCTGATAATGACGTGAAGGTGCAGTGATATCATCACTGTCGTCGTCATTATTCAAATACATCGCCATCATCACCACCATCATCATCACCACCATCATCATCACTATCATCATCATCGCCATCATTTTCACCAGCATCATTATATAATCATGTATCATCATCACCATCATCATCACCCCCATCATCATCACCATCATCATGATCATCACCAGCATCATCATCACCACCAGCATCATCATCACCATCCTCATCGCCATCATCGCCCGATCATCATCACCATCACCACCATCACCACCGTCATCATCATCATCATCATCATCGCCATCATCATCGCCATCATCATCATCATCATCGCCATCATCATCGCCATCATCATCGCCATCACCACCATCATCACCATCTATCATCATCACCATCATCATCATCGCCATCATTATCATCGCCATCATCGCCATCATCATAAACAAACGAATAAGTACTATTATTTACTACCATTCCACGATGAATAATGTTTTTAATTCTATAAACTATTATTTTTAACAGACTATTTGGTGATAAAAGACAAAAATCCATCTCACTAGTTGACTTCCTGGAAGCCGTAGGCTCCCTGAAGTTCCGCGGCACCTCAGTCCTGTTCCGCCTTCCTTTATCCATCACCAAGCTTGCGCAAGACGACATGTTAGAAGGACTGACGGGGGAACCACAGTCATTTGCTAAATCAAGGTGAGTACTTGTATCTCAAACTCCCTTTTCTATTTTAGCATTCCTTATTTCATAACTGTTCTTCCCGCTTTCTTTATTTTTTCCCCTCCTTTACCCGACTGGCTTATTTATCTCGCCTCCTTTCCTCAGATTATTGTTTTATATTTCTCTGACTCTGTTTCAGTGTCTTTTTTCTGCTTCCTCCTTTTCTTCCTCCCTTGTTTCATCTCTTCCACGTTCTATTTCTGTTTTGCAGCGTTTCAAACAAGAAGCGCAAAAGTCTTAGCATGGAATGTGATCAAGATACAACAAAAGACGACGATCAAATGCTACCTGAAGGGTAAGTGTCTTAGGCTTATGTACACACTATATAGCATTCGTTCCAGATAAACTTTATCGGCTATGCCTTCTGTTCACACACGCAGAACGCTTTCTTTCAGAGTGGTTTGTGTTCATGGAAGATGTTGGTCCGCTCCGGTTTCGAAAATGATATACTTTGTAACGGATATATTTTTTGCCGCTCTAAGTTCGCCCGTTCGTACCGAAGAGTGAGGAAGATACGGATTTAGTTTCTGTTACTGGCACTGCCATGTTACCTTTCATTTTCATCTTCATTTTCTTGACCCTGTTTGACTATTCTTGTACCACAGCAGTCCAGCCAAGGAAAAGACATACGAACTGGCTACACATTCAGTGAAGGTCAGGAGAAGCGGAATGTTGAGTGACGTCAGTGCATTATGGGATATGGGAGACAGTGAAGCTTTGGCGGGCTGTGCACTCCTTGAAAGCAACAGGTGTAAGATACAGCGCTTACCCTCCATCAATACCTTTAATAAGGTAAGTCTAGGAATAAGGAGCGTGAATCTGGGGATTAGGGGCGTGACATGAAGTCACGCTCCTACAGGTGTAAGATACAGCGCTTACCCTCCATCAATACCTTTAATAAGGTAAGTCTAGGAATAAGGAGCGTGAATCTGGGGATTAGGGGATTAGGGGATTTGGAATAAAATGATGCGATCATAACCTTTACACACATGCTTTGTATGGTGTTTTTGGTACCCGAGCTTGACCATAATGCACCTCGTTTTTCCATAGGATAGGTACATGTATGAAAAGCGAGTGCGCTGCATCCTGGTATAGCTTGGAAAACAGATATTTTGCTTATGCCCTAATAAGGTTTTAGTACCCAAGCTAGACCATAATGCAGTTTTTTTTCATTTCTCTATATTTAGCAATCAGATGCCAATCAAATGCTGGCTGCCTTGAGGTACTTCGAACGAGCAATCAAACCTCAAGCGATGGCAAACCACCCTGCAGGGAAACCAGACTTCAGTTGGGGTTCTGTAGAGATGCTAGCCCTTGGCAACTGCCTGTTGTCTCTCTGTCAGAACGTCAAACAAATCTTCATGAATGAACCAAGGCTAATTAAGATCCAGTCCCCCGTTTATGTTCTCGGTAAGATATTGCTGTGTTAGTCCTGGGATTTTGGATCAAAACTAGATATGGCGAATTCACTTGGTCGTAATTCTTCCATTTCAAAACTACGTGTCATTCGCTAGAGAGTAAGATTTTTTAGTGAAATGAAAATGCGTTCGGTGTGAATAATAGAAAAAAGAATTAAGAGAAAAATATCAAGATTTTTTGTTTGATTTACATCCATATGGACCTCTTTACTTTGGGCGTAATGTTTTCCCATTTCAAACCATGTGTCATTCCCTAGAGTATCATTTCTTTATTTAATGGTTGCACATGAGAAGACACATGAATATGGATACAACTCATACAAAGAATCTTATTCTCAAGAGAATGACACGTGGTCTGAAATTGGAAAACATTACGCCCAATGCCAATGTGTCTTTCAAGCATTACTCGCAGACAAAGAAATATTACTCAAGGGATTGACACATGATCTGAAATGGGAAAACAGTGTTTTATATGGTCTGTTGCTGTATCGTGTTTGTTTGTGTTTTTCAGGTGATATCCATGGTAACTTCCATGATTTGGTCTGTTTTGAGAAGTTGCTATGGCGAATGGGCCCAATACTGACCCCTGCTAACTTTCTGTTCCTTGGTGACTACGTTGATCGAGGAGAGTGTGGAGTGGAGGTGAGAAAGACACTCAATTCTTAATTTCGCCGTTCAGAAATTTAGAGGGACACTGGTTCCTACTTCGTAGTGTATAGCATTGTGGGACTGAATTGGGGGGGGGGGGTGCAAGATGGCAGAGTAGTAGTGCAGTAGTAGCGCAATACCTTTTATCAAAGTTAGGGCACGGCTGGCTAACTCACAGATCGATTTGGAGTTTAGCGTGTTGGGTTGTTGAGGTAGGAAATCTTGAGAACCTGGAGAAAAACCTTCGAATCAATGGAGAATAGTAACAAACTCTACTCGCGTGTGATGCCGAGTCCAGGAATCGAACCTGAACTACCGCTACGCCAACATTGATCCTATCCAATCTTTATCTAAGCACTTAAAAAAGTGAATCAAGGAAGGAATATCTGAATTAGTTCTGTTTCTTTCTTCAGGTTGTTGCATATCTTTTTTCACAAAAGCTGCTCGCTCCTTCCAAGTTTTACCTCATCAGAGGGAACCACGAGTGTCGCACGATACAAAAGATGTTTACCTTCAAAACGTAAGTCAGCTAGAATACTGCACATCGGGATAGAGCTGACTATAGATGGACGTACATGGGATTACCCTAACTGAATTTCTTTTTTTTTCTAGTGAATGTGAAACAAAATTTGGTAAAGAAATGGGTAACACGGTGTGGCGAGGGATCAATGCTGTCTTTGATGTTCTGCCTTTAGCAGCTACCATTGATGATAAGGTATCATATAAGTATTATATACAAACCATATAGTGTTTCAATAAGAACAACTGCGTATAGCTCATTCAGCTTTATCCAGAAGTCCTAGACTTCTGCTTTATCCTATCCCATTCTGTCTCTCTGGGAACTCGTTCCCCTTTGAACTGCAGCATCTGATCAACCTTATTCAGTGGAATTAAAGAATGTAACATCCTTGGTTACCGTGACATGTAGCAATCTATTGGAGACAGTAGAAAGTTGACACTTAAATATCAGTCCAATCTGGGGGCTCATTCAGCTCCTGTGAGGAATCACTAGTAACGAGTACATCAACATTCTATACATGTCTCATCTCTCCTTTCGATTGCTGTGTTCAGATATTTTGTGTTCATGGTGGAATACAACTGCCTATCCAAGGTAGCGGACGCATAGAAGCCATCAACGAAGTTCAAGTAGTCCTAGATGAACCTGATAACCAGAACGATTTGGCCTGGGAACTAATGTGGGGAGATCCAGTCAGGTATGTTGAATAAATGTATCAATAGACCATGGTTATTAGAATAAAAACCTTTGATTATGCCTGTGCAAACTCATCCTGGAGTGCCTGTGGTCAGTATGTTATAAGCATAGCGTATTCCTATGGGGTCTATGTAAGGGAGTCCCCCTCCCCCTCGATCGTATTGGGGGATATCTTGTAACGTCATTCGTACAGCAGTGTTGCATAAGCATAATAGTTCATGTGGAGGTATCTAGATGCTCGTTAGGGCATTAGATTACATTAAGATATCATTTTAAAGTCTTTATTCTCTTTATTTCTGGTTAACAAAAGTGAAATCAAGAATTCTCATTAGCAACATTGATTATTCCAGCAGTTGTCTTTCCTCACACCTGTTAGAGAAGAGCTGCACTGAGTCTGTGTATGTTGCTGATGCTTATATATACTTGTGATTAAAAAAATAATTTGATTGTAGACTTCTACTTATCACTAATTATATTTTCACTACACTACAAAATATTCATAAATTCAGAGCTAGATATCCCTAGTTAACTAAGTATTATTTATTTATATATCATTATATATATATTTTTTGTACAAATATAGCTTTTTTCGTCACTACATTTTCGTAGGTAGACGATGGTTGGAAATTGTAATCAAAAAGCCAAAAATTATCTAACTTTACCTTTAGCAAAAGATACCCGCCCCTACCTTCCCTCCCCTCCCCTTCTTCATGACCCACTCTTTTAAGAGCGCAAATTCATGTTCTCCCTTCTCGACCCTTGATACGTACTTTCTTCCTGCAACACGAGCGTAAGCATCTGCAGAGCTGCATTGCTCGTCAAAGCAGCTGAGTACCGGGTCTGTATATGTTGCTGATGCTCATGATTTGCAGACTCAGCTGTGCATTGCTCATTAACAGTACTAAGGTGTCTTTCCTCGCACCTGTTAGACGAGAGTTGCACTGAGTCTGTTTGTGTTGCTGATGCTTATACTTGTGTTACAAGTGTGAAAGAGATCTTTCAAAAGTCCTCGCGATGTTAACTTGTTGATGTTTTACCCGAGTGTTTTGTGTCCTTGGATTCTGGACTAGTGAGGATAGACTTATCGTCTTCACTGGTTAATAACATGGTCGATACAAGGTCATCATCACTAGATGTACTGCTAGATCTTGGGCTAATATCATCGCTACTTTTGGGAGACTTTTTTCTGTTTCGTACTGACAGCATGGGTTGAGTGTATCTAAAGAGAAAGGCCTTTTGGTCCATGTCTTTGTTGTTCTCTTTACTGTGAGAAATACCGTACGTAAAGTAAACTGCGAATCCTGCGAAAAAACACGAAAATGAGACATTTGTGGGTGTTGATTATGGTTATCATCAAAAGTAAACAAATGAGTGATGATGATGATGATGATGATGATGATGGATGATGATGATGATAATAATGGGGTTGATGATGATCATGGTGATTAACAGTGATGATGATGATGTTGGTAATAACTGCTGATGATGATGGTGATGGATGATGGTGTTGGTAATGACTGTGCTGATGATGGTGGTGATGGATGATTATGATCCTGTGGTTGATGATGATCATGGTAATTAACTGTGATGATGATGGTGTTGACAGAGGTGTTGAAGGTGATGATAATTATGACGACGACATTGAATCTTACTATTAAAGGAACATTTAGATGATGATGGTCGCTACGATCTTGACAAATGATAATGATGATAGCGCTGGTGTTAATGATGGTGATAATAATTGATGACGATCTGTGATGAAAATCATAATGATAATGACGATGATGAAAGGGATGATTCTAATGATGATGAAGATGGCATTAATAATAACAAGTGATGATGATGAAGATAAATATAATAATATGGTATACTTACCAATAAAGGACCATGCAGCAAAGCTTGCCCAGGTAATGTGTGACAGGTTGGTCAAGAGATATTCATTAATCACAACACTAACCAAGGGTACCACAGGTACATATGGCACAGAAAACCTTGTATGAGGAGCACGTCTTGGCTGAACCATCAGAACTATAAACGAGCCACTGGATAGAATACCCATCAGACAGGATACCAGTCGTAATGAGAAGCGAGTACTAGGAATTGTCAGGCAAAACCCAAAAACTGAGACTATCAGGCTGGCACATGCCAGGCATGATATCCCATACGTCTGGTCTGTGGGAATCTTAGGTTCTTTTTTCTTTGTATTGTCATCTTCTGTTGTTGGCAGTTCGATGTATTTCGTGGTGTTCTCTTTACGCTTGAACAAGTTTGGACAACAGTCAAATAGTGCTACCGGTTCACCTCTGTTGCTATTATCTTCCCCTTCATTGCCATTGTCGTCCTTTTTGAGAACTGGAACGTCAATCGAGAATTCATTCAGGGACTCCTCAAGCGTATGAGGCATATACCGGTCTAGTATGACTGCAATTGCCACCATAGTGTATGCCAAAAGTGTCCCAATCGATAGCATTTCAACCATTTTATTGATATCAACAAACAAGGCGACAGTGGCTGCTGTCAAGCCACAAACACAAACCGCTCTCACTGGTACTCGAGTCTTTGTATGAACTTTTCCAAAGAACCCAAAAATAAGACCATCATTAGCCATGGCATATGCTATCCTAGCGCCAGAGAAGAGATACGTCAAGAGGCAGGTCGTCATGGCAAATACTCCCCCCACAGCTACGAAATATTTCCCCAGTGGGAACCCCTCGTAGGCAAATGCTTCTGGAAGGGCTGTGCTAGTAGACAGCTGGTTGTATGGAATCATTAATGTTAGTACTGTAGCAATAACAAGATAGACAAGCACACCAGCATAGGTACTAATGTTGTTGCCAAAAGGGATGGTAGTCTTAGGATCAATAGCTTCTTCACTTGCTGTATTCAGGGTATCGAATCCAAGATACGCGAAGTAAGAACTCGCAGCTCCAGTCATGACACCATGAAACCCAAAAGGCATGAATTTATCCATCGTAGACCAATTCTTAGTATCCACGTAGTAGATCCCAGCAAGAGCAACAAACAAGATTACAAGGACATTGATTAACGTTGCTATACGTATGAATGACCCTGTCTGTCTTGCCCCCAAAGCAGAGATAATTGTGAATACGATGATTATTATAAACGCTAAAAAGTCTGGGTAAGGTAGAAACCCTTTTACCTGCCAATTTGAGATATGTTCTTTAAAGAATTCATAGATATAACCATTGCAAATAACGTTTATAAATCTACTGACTTCGTGTCCAAGAAGTGCTACGGCAATCGTGTTTTCTAGGATAAGATTCCATCCAACCAAGAAGGCCCATACTTCACCAAGGGAATAGTACGTGTAGGAATAAGAAGATCCCGTTCGACCAATACGGGATCCAAACTCGCCATAACACAGTGATGATATGGTTACAGGTACAGCTGCGATAAGTAGAGAAAGGACTATTGCTGGTCCAGCTGTGTTTCTAGCAATTGCTCCAGTAGCGATGTACAAACCTGCTCCAAGCATAGACCCTAGACCAAGTAACGTAATATCTAGTGATTGTAAACAACGATGAAAGACTGTTTCTGATTCGATAATGTCCTTGATTCGACGTCGTACTAAAAGTCTAAGGTATCCGATACAACTCATCTCGTGATAAATGGATTCCGCTTTGTCGAAAAAGATATCTTGCTTTCTTGTATTAAGTGTTCATTTGCTGCATGAAGGTCATCTCTCGTGACTGTTATGATCCTATCATATTATCCAAACAGGTGGATACTCTCCTGGTAACTCGACTAGCCTTAACAACTTAAGTCTAAACTACGTTCAACTTTAGTCGATTCGTTTACAGTGTTGTTTGCCGTAGAACTCTAACCTTATTCTTATTTTTCCGCGTTTATTTCCACGCCTGAACGCTTGAATTAGTTTTCAAACCGTTAACAAAAGCTTGAATATTCATGTTCTGGATGTTCAATCAAGCTCAAATCAATACAGTTGATTCTTTTCAAAAGATTATGCTTTTCAAAGTTTTAATGGGAAAATTCTTTGAGGAAAATGTGTGAAAATGAACTTAATGAGACGACATCTAAAATAGTGTTTTTGGTTTTACAATCAAAACTTAGAGATATGAGATAAGTAAGAAAAATGAGTTTTTAACAAGTGTGATGTCACCAGTGGTTACGTCACCCCACTTGTTCCATTGTACATCAGCTTTGCATCTATAATAAGACACTCAAAATACATTTAAAAAGGATGACTAGAATTTAACGAATGTTAATGAGTTTTTTAACCAACATTCTAAGTGCTTTAAATTGTTTTTCACTCGCTCAGTGACCGAGTCGAACTTTAAAATTATACTATTTTTTAATGCGGAATTCTGAGTTCTGTGGTCTGACGTTAGACGATGAGGGCATAGCGAGTTAAAGTAGTGATTGATTAGACACTTAAAAAACCAAGATTCAAAAATTCGCTAGTCATAAATAGAAATTCATTTTTTTCACAGTTAACAGTACTAAAAGCTACAAGTTTATCCATAACGTTAATGGTTCAGACGTTTCTGGCGACAAAGTTTTCAAACGATATTACACGTAGCAAGAAAGCTATAAATTAAGGATAGCAGTCACTGCCCACGCACCGCAGAATTCTTGCCAGTCATACACGCTAGCTAAAGTCACATTTCATTGATTGACGATATCACGCTATAAAATTTGATGCGCACAATGTTGCAGAATTAGATATAAAACTTCTATACTTTTGGAACGTTTGCGACAAGGTTGCGCGCAACAGATGTAAGGGTGGACATGCGGTGCGGTGTACAGTAGTTGCGCCAGATAATACGTGCAACCTGTCGAGTAACAGTTGAACCGCCACGTCAACCCCACAAAGCTTACTGTTTTTAACCAATCAAATTAATGTCAAAATGCTAACCACACATCGAACTATTTATTTTTAATTTTCATTTCTTCGACTTTCATTCAAGTTTTGCATTTTAATAAAGAAAGTCAAAGAGGATGATAAACAAACTTTTGAACACCAAAGAAACATCACGAGCAAACACTTGAGTCTGTGCAAATAAAAACTAAAATTTGAGAGTATTCTAGTGACGGTTGGTATGGCAACGTAACTGAATAGTGTTTCAACTGTGCCACAGTAATTTTGATGATTTGATGGTCGACATTATGGTAAATGAGAGGAAAGCCACATGGAAAATAGAATAAACATTTACCAGTGTTCAGTGGTGCTTCTTCCCTCACAACAGAGATATCTACATTTACATAGCTTTTTATGATTCGAGGTCCTCGGGGGATAAATGGACTAAATAAATATCAATGATTAAAGCTCTCAAAATAAATGATCCCAAGACTTTTCTTTTAAGAAAAGAAGCGAATTGGATCTTTACTGTGTTGTGATTGGTCCAAACAGTCACCACAGGAACCCCAGTTTTCAAGTTGTATCTTTGCCTGATCTTTAACTTTTTCATCATCATCTTATAAACTCATTTCAGAGTGCCTGTCATTGTTTTGAGTAATATTTCTTTCTCTTTCCAATATGATCATATATGATCATCAATCTTTAGGCATTTCGAGGTTGAGGGAAAAAACTGGATCCTGATCGAAAAAAAATTCTTTGAATTTTCTACTTTTAAAAGGGTGTGGATAATCTTTATGTATGGCAAAAACATGTCAAACCTCTGACATTTGACTTATGCTTCTAAATTCTGAGTTTTGAGAGAGTTTTTATTTTGGAAAATTCGGAACCGGGTATGGCTGGACTGGACTTCGGGGAAGTGGATTCTCCCGGATCGCAAAGAGCTTTTTTACGCCGAATTTGCAGCTTTTATTTTATAGATTTTATTTTAATATTCTTAACTAATAATGTTTTGCTGAAATTGTTGTGAAAAATTAAGATTTTGGTTTTTTTCGTAATTGAAAAACACGGATTATTTTAGAGCTGAAATCGCAAAAGTAACCTGAATAATTTCAATTTTCTTAGGAAAAATCCGTACAAAATGTATCTAGAACAATACCATAGGTGCTGCTTGTGCTGCTTGTATGGGATTATTAGTCATTTCAAGGTCGAGGGAAACACCCTGGGGCCGGGAAAACCTGGGTCGAGTTAGCATTGACAGTGCATTGTGGGACTGTTTAAGGGGACGAGATAGACGCCATCTTGGAGTGTTTCCTTGGTACAAACAAAATGTCATTTCCTTGAGTATTATATCTTCTTTACTAATGACTCACACATGAATAAGGATGGAATTCCAAAGTAGATAAATCCTTATTGAAGGATCATTCTTACTGGTTTTGCCATTGATTATAGATTTCAAGACCAAACCCCAGAAACAGAAAAGAAGCTAAAAGAAAACGATGGATTTATTCCAAACAAGAAGAGAGGGACAGCACATGCTTTCAGGTAAAAATAACTTCCGTCAGAAACGAGTAGGGGAATGAGCACTAATTTGTTACAAGGGGACTGGACAAAATATTTGGGTAGAAGGGAATGGGTCACGAGATCATGAATAGTAAGGAAATCCCTATAACGCCAAGGATTATGGAAGTGTGCCATAACGACTCGAGCTATTGGTGTAGTCTTCATAAAAGAATAACAATAATGATATAACTAGAATAAATAATATTATAATTAATTTTTTCTAATATTTGCTGTCAGTTCTAAAGCCCTGGACGCGTTCTTAACCAGAAACAACCTGACACACGTGATTAGAGCACATGAAGTACAGCAAGCAGGATTCCAGGTGAGAACTAAATCATCATCATCATTATCATCATCATCATCAACACCATCATCCATCACCAACATTACCACCATCATCATCATCGTCATCTCGTCATCATCATCATCATCATCATCACCATCATCGTCATCATCATCACCATCATCACCATCATCCATAACCAACATCACCATCATCATCAACATCATCATCAACATCATCATTATCACCATCATCATCATCATCAACATCATGATCATCATCAACATCATGATCATCATCACCACCACCATCATCATCATTATCATCATCAAATTGGCGTATCTGAATAATAAAATAATCTAGCTGTAAAAATCTTCCCTTCATTAGGTACAGCAGAACGGCAAACTATTGACAGTCTTTTCATCATCACATTACTGCGGAGGAGCCAACGAAGCGGCGTGTATTTTAGCTCATCAACGCAGACTACGCACTATCCGCTTGGACACCAGCTGATGTTTCTAGTTGAAAAAGGTTCTCATGTTTTGTGTTGTTATAATTGTTGCATTCTGGCCAAGCACATTAGCAAGAACGTTGGTCTAGCTACATCACAATCCTAACAAAATAGAGTCAAACACGAAAAGGTTTCCATTTTAAGAACAAACCACAAAATAGTCGCTTAATTCTCGAGTATATATTTGATGTTCAGTTTGGCGAAGAGTTCGCACAAGTACAAGCAAGGAATGCGTTGACCAAGAAAAAAAAACACTTTTAGTGTTGGAAGATTGATAACCATGTTATGTTGACACGTACTTTTTTCAGGGTATTGTTTTTATTACAATATTTTTGTTTGATAAAAGGTATCTAATATTCTAAAAAAAATATGTATTCTTATTTATAAAAGTTAATATTGAAAGTTATCGTAATTAGTATGAAAAGCAAAATAGAGTATTTAATAAAGAACTACGTTCGAGAATTTATTCCGAGGATGACTGCGAAACGTTTTGTAAAACAACACTGAGCATGCGCAGTTTACAACTCCGTATAATACCGGTCAGCGGTCGACTGTAGTGTTGACTCTCTCTTCCCGTATCAGAGCAGCAAGTCTTGGAGTTGGCTTCTCAAAACGATGAGAATGACGTTTTGTGAGTTTATACCTTAAAAGGTAATCAAACAACTCGTCCCCAGTGCATCTGTGGCAGTGGTTGAGTGTTATGGACTGGTAACGACTTCGTAGAGCATGCGCAGAAGCTTTTGGTTGTCTTTGCCTGGTTAGAACTCCTTTTCTGTTTTCTCCAGCGATACGTTTGATATCTAGAAAAAAATATGAGTATTGATATGCAGTTAGTGACTTGTTTCAATAAGTGTGGAATCTGAATTGTTTAGATTTACCTTGAGGAGTCGCAAAGTCAGCGAAAGACCAGATCATTTCACCGATCAGGAATTCCCATCTCAAGCTATCAAACACTGGAAAATATTGCTTCATCACCTCAACCTGGAAAAAAATGTTTTTAAAAACCTTTCAAACAGTTCGAATTGAGCTATTCTCTAGGCACAACCTGGAAGACACTGTCATAACAAGGAAGATGAGGCTTGGATACTTCTCAAAATGGCCATCATGACCCTATATGGAGTGCAATCTCGCTTTCGCGCAAAGGCTTCGTTACTGTTCAAAATGGCCGCCATTGCCATTTATGGCCAAACAACTTTGAGCATATGACACTGCATACCTGGTATTCCTCGGTGTACATAACTGACCTATCCTACAAAGACAATGAACAAAAATCATTTTAGATTCTAGCAAAGTATGAAATTTGGATTATTTTGTGAAAACTGGCAGATTTTGGTCGTGTGAAGGGTTAGGTGTTAGGTGCATTCCAGAATTTTGATTGGATGAATAAATAAATAGACTCGAGCACTGTGATTGGTTAAACAGATGCCGTCAACCGCGTTCTGTGCCCGTGCTTTTACCATTGTGGTCACGTGATACCATGTCACTTAATGAAAAATGAATTATCATTACCAACCCTGTGAAGTCCAGCAAGCGCTTCAGCTCCGTACTCTGTTATCATGACGGGCTTCCTGTGTCTTTCGTACCATTCTCTCATCTCCCATTCCAGGGCTCCTGATATTTCGTTCGTTCTGCCTGGATACGTGTACCAGCCATAGTAACGATTAAACGAGATGACGTCACAGTACTTCACCTATGACATCACCATGACTTATCAGTATACTGTATTCTGACTGTATTTTTAAAGATGTGGTATAAAGTGTAATCTAATACTTACAGCCATGTCTTCCTTCTCACTGGCATGAGGGTTCATGAACGTAACAAACGTCACGGGTCTTCGCTGGTAATCTTCTTCTTTTGTCCAGCCAATAACATTTCTAAAGTACCATAATGGACATTACAAAAGGGTCTATAATCGCGCACCAATCACCGCCGTAAATACTGACAACAGTGGCGAAAACTACTGACTACTGTAACGTGAAAGGCGCAAGCAAATTGAATTGGAGCGCAATAGCCATTGACAGAAACGAGTGGAGGTTGGGCACTTGTCCTACTCATCATTTGATGACAATTCGCCATATGCTTTACCCAGTCTCCGAGCGATAGATTAGCACCCAGTTTCCCATCGTTTCTGTCAAGAGCAATGACAAGGTACAAGGTACCTCAGGTATTACCTCAGGTACTCTGCTACATGTTCGTATTGAGAGAGGGGCTCGTTAGCGACGGACCACATTACGACTGATGGATGATTCTTGTCCCTTTGGATAAGCTCGCTCATGACGTCAAGATGTCGATCAAGAGTACGATTGTTGAAGTAATCCCTAAAGAAAATACAAAATGCGTGGATTACTGCCATAAAAAGTCGTTATTGCTCGGCAATGTGTCTAGGAAAAGCTAAGTGAGCTAGCCTCTTGCTCTTTCCAAGTCTAACAATTATATACACGAGGAAGTATATTTTGTATGAGGGAGGAAAAAATAGCGAAAAATTGCATTCTCTAGACATATCTTACTGCAGCTTTGAATTCAGTTATTTTTTTAGATGAATCATTCATTCTAAAAATAAATAGCACATTGGAAATGGGAGTGAACCCTTAACCGAGGGAGAAAAGAAACAAGAAAACTTAAATCACATAATTTTTCAACGCAGTTTTTAATCATTACTTACAGTTTCGAGAAGCCCACAGCAGGGCTTTCATCAATCACCACAAAGCCAAGCGCGTCTGCCAGGTTCATTGTTTCCTCAGAGTACGGATAATGACTCGTACGAAAAGAATTGGCGCCAAACCACTTCAAAAGGTTGAAATCTTTGACCAATGTTGGGTAATCAAAACCGCGTCCACGAAACTGAAATATTGTAATAAATGGATTCAAAAACATTATTGAGCCTTGATCTATGTGATACGGGCCTTTAATTCATGCGCATCTATTCTGCGCACACGCGCGCGCGGAAGGATAGCACGTAGCATGTGTGTGTACCCGACCTCGGCTCATTCCCACTGACAAACGGTCAGGAAGAAACCCATGCAATCAAGATAGTTCGAGCGGATAATGAGGATGCCCTATTATATGATTACGTACATCAGAATCTTCGTGTTTTCCAAATCCTTTGAAATAGAAAGGCGCATCGTTGATCAAAAACCTGGTTTTCAATAACTTGACTGATCTGATTCCAACTGGTAAGCGGTAGATGTCACTGGATGTCTTGGTGACGGTGGTGATCTGGAAGCATGAATACACAGCATGGTAGTCATCAACGATGAAAGAACAGAGATGGTCAAGATGAATATAAAGAGATGAAATGAATAAATGAGTAAATAAAGGAATGTACGAATAACCGAGTGAATGAAAAGAAGAAACGATAATGGAACGCACATGTAAAGAATTAATTAAGGAATGAAGGAAGGAAGTGGTCAAACAATCATAACCTCAACCTTTCTGGGCATGAAACATTTATCATCTACGAGATGCGAGTCATGAGAAATCTACTCGCAGAGCAGTGATTGATTACTGCGCAAACTACAGACAACACATTAAAAGGAAGCAACAGGCAGCCCAGCACAAAATTTATACATTCAAGGATTTGTTCACACACCTCAAAAAATTAACCACAGGCAGCCCAACGAAAACGAAATATTCAGATACGAGACTAAAGCTAGTAGTGCACCTGGACTAGTAATGTATCTTGATGGATATTATATAACATACACACGATATTTACCTTGAGTGTATACAGATACCCTGGTTCGTATCCCATACCGACAGGCCACCAAAGAGAAGGGTTTCTCACCCGTAACTCACCACCAAACAGTTGACTCCCACCAACAGTAGCTACCAGTTTCCCCTCTTTATCTATCAGCTCATAAAGCATGGTAATATCTCGCTTTGTCACGTCATCACTTGCTCCCACCTCAGTCATAAACTTGATTATACCGGTGTCGAATAGATAATCCGTTGCTATGGTGATGTCGGAGAGGAAAACTGCAGGGGTGGTGTAGAGGATGACAGAACGATGGATCCCAGCGTAGTTGAAGAAGTCAAAGCTGTATTCTTGAGTCACTTGATCAAAATCACTGAAAAATAGATTTTATTGGCAAATTGAATGCTGAAACAAGAAATTTTCTTGACGAATGGGGTACTAAATTGTCCCGTGACGAAAGATTAATATATCTGATGAGAATGGGCAGCGGTTGGCTATGATTTCACCTTTCTTTTGAAATGTTCTCACTGATTTTCCTCTATAAGATCTTTTTTATAATACTTGATCAACTTACTTTTCGACCTTTGTCTCGCCCGGTGGGATGGTGTGACGAGAGAGAGTGTTATTCACTGCTACTGTCAAGCGGTTGGGCCCACCATAATCTAGCGCATGCGTAATGTCTCTCTCGAAGGGTAGATGACCTCCCTCGTGACTCATGACCTCCACCCCATTCAGCCACTGAAATGAAATTGATAAATTAGATATTATTGAATTGTTTCCTGTTTTTCTAAAACATACGTACATA
Organism: Anthopleura sola; assembly: GCA_023349425.1. Taxonomy (NCBI): domain Eukaryota; kingdom Metazoa; phylum Cnidaria; class Anthozoa; order Actiniaria; family Actiniidae; genus Anthopleura; species Anthopleura sola. The sequence goes on along the minus strand of JALHLI010000014.1, from coordinate 6,562,444 downwards.
CAAACCCCAGAGAATACGAGTAAAATAGTTATCACAAAATTTGTAAACAAGTGAAAAAAACTGAAGCCGGCAGCGATCGCGCGCTTAAATTCTGTGTCAACATCGTTGTCTGTACCTCTGATTAACGATGGATGGGAGCCAATCAGAGAGCAATAAAATAATTATGCGGCTATAAAATAATACTAAAATGACATGTATTGACTTACGACTTTACAGTAGTAATGGACGCTTTCAAATCTGAGGACAACTCGAAGATCCTTATTCATGAAGGACCAGGCAGCTGGAACATAAAACTGTCTGTCATACCAGACCCATCCTACCAAGTCCCTCAACCATCGATGTTCTGTGATGTCATTAAAACTGGAAGGCACTGGCATGGATATGACGTCACCTGTCTGGGTGGATAGCAGATAGTAATCAGACTAAGATATTTGATTGGCAGATATATATTCACGATATATTCGCCTTCAGGATCCTACTCCCTCTCATCCAAGTATTCTTCCCTCCATCTGTCCATCCATCTTATCCAATCCCATTCGTCTATCCATTAATTCCTCCTATTCGGTCCTTCATCCGTTCGTTTGTTCGTTAGTCCGTTCAATTATTCGTTTAATGATTCATGATATGTCATGGTCATTCTTTCTTTCTTTCAGTTATTCTTTCGGTCTTCATATACAGTATTTGAAATATAAAGTAAATTTTATTTTCATAAATCACCAGATCAAATCAAATCAGACAAAAGGAAAAACACCTTGAAGTTTAGAATTAATCCTAGCGACCACAAGTACAGACTGCAATGTAAACATGAGTAACCCTCCAAGATAACAGTAATTGAACTTCCAAAATATGATGAGAAATGTTTTCATTAAAGTCGCAGTTATATGCGATCGGTGTCTATTGATCTTCATTTCAATTGTCTTCAAAGCTATAATCGAAAGAGAAAACAGCTTTCCCCGCTCGTACTCTACGCCTTAACCGGTATTAACCGATAAACCCAAAAATGTAATATTTTTATGAACCATAAGTATTTCTCACATTTGGGACAATCGTTTTGAAATTCTCCGTATGAAGATATGAAGTTAGACCACAGCGTCGACTTGGAAATTTTGTCTGCTGTTGTCAAGGTTACCGTGACTGACTGACGGCAGGGGGCCTGTACTTTTGGTTATTAAAAGTTCGATATGACTGTGGGTCGCTGGAGGTTTTGGACTACAGTTATATTATAATGAAATTGAATTTTAATATGTATTACTATAATAACAATAGGGAAATAGTATCCAGTGGATGATAAAGGGGAGGAGGGAAAAGGGACAAAATAGAATGGATGGATGGATGGATGGATGGATGGATGGATGGATGGATGGATGGATGGATGGATGGATGGATGGATGGATGGATGGATGGATGGATGGATGGATGGATGGATGGATGGATGGATGGATGGATGGATGGATGGATGGATGGATGGATGGATGGATGGATGGATGGATGGATGGATGGATGGATGGATGGATGGATGGATGGATGGATGGATGGATGGATGGATGGATGGATGGATGGATGGATGGATGGATGGATGGATGGATGGATGGATGGATGGATGGATGGATGGATGGATGGATGGATGGATGGATGGATGGATGGATGGATGGATGGATGGATGGATGGATGGATGGATGGATGGATGGATGGATGGATTGGATGGATGGATGGATGAACGAAAGAAATGAATGAATTAGAAAACGAAGAAAACCCCAGTATATTCGTGAGACCTATTGATAAAAAAAGCAAACATTTTCAAAATATAATTCAAATTAAAAATTGTAAGTCAAACATTTTAAATTTCATTTTCTGTGTCGCATTAGTGTGTGTTATCACCATAAGTCCATCCTTTACATTGTCACATAAGCCTTAGCACCTATTTAAAAACATTCTTGATGAAACAGTTGATATAACAAAGAGAAATTGAAATTCTAAAAAGGCCTTGTAAGTGTTTAGTCTACGAGTGAAAATCACTGAATTTTGAGAAATCTCGTGTGTGTTGTCGATAGAGAACAGGATTTAATATATAGCACTAAATTATGGATGTGGGCAAAATAAAAGCCACGAAATATCTAATATTACAGAATCTGCGCTAGACATAACACTGCATACAGAAAAATAACCACAGAAAGAATTTGACTTTGAAATTTTTTAGTTTTCGACCGCAGTCAGTCTATCGGTTGAAGCTGAAATTACAAATGTAGGTGTTTTAGCTATTCGAGGTGTTCCAGTACACCTGCTATACTTTGGCAATTATCTTGTGGAAAGGGGGAAGGGAGTTGAAACTCTGCGTTGGGGGGTTCAGTTGGGAGTTGCTCACCTATAATACGCAATCCCTCACCTATCTATCCATTCATTTCCATTCATCAGTTCCATGCAATTCCACCTATCTATCCATCTATCCCATTCATCCATCCATCCATCCATCCATCACAATCATCTATCCAACCACTGCTTCCATTAATTCCAATCCTATGAAAACCATAATCATTACCGGTGTTGCCCAGTCCCCGCGCGACAGACAAATACCCACTCCCCACCCCCCCCCCCCCACCTTTCCCACTTGTATGATGTCAAGGGTAATCAAATTTTTGTTTATCAAGATTTTCCCTATCGCGATCGTTTCACGGTCAAGGCCATTCCTACAACTGAAGGCCCTTGTGATCTATAAATATATTGTGCTTGAAGCTATGTTATCAACATGTGTGCATAGGTAGCGTAATAGGTAATGTATTAGAAAGTGCTTGTGTATGGGGGGAGGGGTCGAGTTACTGAATTAATATGCTATGACGTCATCGTGTACGAAAGGGGGAAATAGAAGATACGAAATTTGAATGACGTCACGTCCTACTCCTCCCCACCCCCATCCCCTCGGATTCATCTTCGTATTTATGTAGATTTCGAGAAGTCAAATATTGTCACATGATTAAATGCGTCGATAATGTTCCTACGTGTCTATTATGCTTAGGACAGGATGGTATAACATTCACGTAGCCTCGCCGAGGAATTAACACTTCCCTAGTGATATTTAATTGCCAAAAGGAAACAAACTTAAACAACGAAAGAAGATTATTGAAAAACAATAAACTGAAAATGAAATGATTAAGACTTTCTTAATAGTGGTCGATGAAGGAGCAAAAAAAGGAATAATGATAACAGACATAGAACATGTTAACTTCAACACCGGAAGTAGATTGTTGAATTTAATAAAAAGCTTTTCTAATTGTTTAAGTTCGTCCAATTTAAAGTAGGGGAAATCTTCGCTAGATCTTTTTCTTCCTGTGTCATGAGTTATATCTTCCGCTATCTCAATCATCCAAAATCATTTGAAAAAATCCATCCGAGAAAGCCAGTCAAGTGTTCATCTAAAAAAATACATTCACCTGTTATCGTGAATATGTTATCACTCGTGCTTGACTGGTGACTACGTTCGTGAGAATTCAACCTGCTGCTTTCAAAAACTAATGACCTCTTATGCCTAGAACGAATGAAATCCTTAAAAAGTCTTCGTTATGGAAAAAAAATAGTAATTTTTCAGCTGAATATAATTGTCGTGTACTCCATTGCTTTGAGCAATCTTCTTTTAGGTTTCGGTAATTTGATTTTTTGGGAGTTATTTTTCGTATGGAAAGAGAATCAATGATCGCCGACACTACTAATGAGAAAAAGCCTGTTAAAATCATATTAAAGATTAATAAGCAAATTGTTCGAATTTGAATACTTTAAGAGAAGTAAGAGCGTTTCTTTAAATATATAGGCGTATAAAAAGTCGAATGTGTGGGACAATATAAAGCTGCAATCAAACCTTATATAGTGGTTGGTCGTACCACATGTTCTCGAAGCCTTGGTTTTGATAGGCTGAGGTATCCGCCTTAAAATCCCACATTCCATCGAGGGATTTAGTTTGTCTTGACTCTGAATCTCGTGGAAAAAGTATTCCTCGTCTAGTCTTGAATGCATGAGGATCTATTGAGGATATTCCACTAGTTATCAATATAATCAAGTATACAATCACGATTATTCGAGTGTATAGAAGTGTTATCATGGCTGAATTGTACATCAATCTAGTTCACGCTGTCTTTGGATTTCTTAATTACCAGGAAAGCCAATTGAATGCTCTTTGGTTCAATAGTTGATTAGTACCTGTCATGTTTTGCCAACCGTCATTTCATTCGAATCAAATGAAACCTGCTGGCTATAATGATAAGAGTACTCTAATCCAATCTTTAACTTTTCCATTTCATTTCCATTCATTCTCCAATATTTTCTCTGCAATCATGAGAGCATACAAGAGTACAGCGCATAATTTTTTCCATACATACATTCCATACATCCCCGAATCAAAGTTTAACTTACCAGTAAAAATATTTCTTTTAGTTTTTAAGGAATTTCTTCCCAAATCATGCAGACTTTGGCACTTTCTTTAATTTCGTATATAAAGTAGCTGATATCAGACTTTCTAGCTTTATAGTTTCCAAGGCAACTGTTACTAGGGAAATGTTTTTCTCTCTAAATATCTACAAACAAAAAAGCTCCAAAGAGAACAAAAAAAATTAAGTAAAAATATAAGATTACCGATATTGCGATAACCGTAGTAAAAGAATACCGTAACTTTGGAAACGGGTACCATATTCAGATTTCCTATGTCAATGACGTCATTTGGACAAATGAAACCCACCCACCCCTCCCACGTACAGGGCAAACAGGACATTAAAAGAGATGAATGAACAAGGAAAATTATCAAATGAAGCATACGTGTAAGTCTAGACGTAGTTAGAACCATGCATTCATATGTATATGTTCGTTTGTATGTACTTGTCTTGTAGGCTTATTAATATTGATAATACGCAAACGAACTTCTTCAGGGATGATAGCAGTATCAGCAGTATTGTAATGCTAATTTTTCTAAGCGAAAATGATAACTTAAGAGAAAAGAAAAGAGAAAAAGCTAGAAAAATAAAAAAGAAAGAGAGAGAAAAGTAGTAATGGCTCGTAATTACTAGCTGATGGATTGTGCAGCATAATAGGTTCATTTTGGTCGCATCTCCTTACCAACCGAGTAACTCCTTATTCATCTCACCAGAGCTCTTTATAATCACCATCACAGATGGCATAGATAGTTAAAACAGTAATTATCGGGGAAGGGAGGAATGTTTTGCCTTTGCTGCTCAAAGTCTGCTACTTGTTTTCCGACTCGGATTGTAATTATTTAATAAACGATGACATTGCCTCTTTGTTTAGCTAAGCAAACAAAATATATCCAAACCTATCACGCACCCTCAAGGTGAAATTATTAAGGGAACTCTTTATTTATTCAGATCTTAACATAAATAATTTAGTCATTTGCAAACCCGTGGTTTTAAAAAGCTCTGCATTTTCAGGCAGATTTTACGAGTCTGTGGTCAAGAAATAGAGTTTTTCCCAGGTGTCATATATTTTTTACAAAAAACTTGTCACCTTAATAAAATTGTGATTAACGAATCTGTCAGTAGCTCCTTGAAACACAGAAAAACAAATTCATCGTAAAAAGGTTTTTTTAAGAGCTACGTATTTATATCCCAGCTCAGTAGCCGATATTTTTTTATCAGTTTTTGCTTGGCAATTAGTCATTCTTAATACAAACAAAGGGGCAAAAGAAAAAGAATTATAACGAATTTTTTTCAATATGGAGAAATTTGTCTTTTTACGATATGAATTTGTCATTTTGTATTGTAATTGAAATTAAGACAAATCACCCACATTGGTCGAAATTCCTCTTGGTTTCAACATTTCAGACTTCACTGACTTGCCTCAGTCGTATATTTAGTTTTTTTGAATAAAATAAAGGCAGTGTTTGGATCAGATGAACCAGCGGTGGTAACAAGAGCTGTTTGCATAGGCTGGACGGATTTCGTGATTCTCATATATTTTTCTCATGCCATTTGTGAGTTGAATATGTATGCAAATACCAAGGACTAGCCATTCATCAAAAATGCGGAGACTAGCGGACACTCAGCAAGACAGATTAATAAAATAACCACTTCACTAAATCATATTTAATCATTTCAGTTTCATCTTGTTCTCGTCTCTATTAGCTCTCTGTTTCTTTCTTACCAAAACTAAACCAAATCTGCAAACCAAATACCAATTTCACTGAACCCCCAGACAACTCTAAGCCAAGTAATTTAACTGTTACTCGCGGCAGATCGAGTTGGAATTCGATTTTATGAAAGGAGAACCGAAGAACCGACCTGTTGTTATCATGATCACTTCCGTTAACTTCCTCTGCGTGCGTTAAATGTTCCTCTAAGTTTACCGTTCATTTCTTTACTTCTTGTCATTCGTTCAGTTGATTGGCTTCATTCAACCATCCATCCATCTATCTTTTTCTGTTTTTCCTTTCTTCCCTTTGTTCTTTCAGTATTTTCTAACTATCCCTCTTGTCCTTTTCTGTCTTCGTTTCCTGTCTTCATTCCTCTCATCAGTTGTATCTTTAGTTAAACGAGCGAGTCTAACGTCTGTTATTTCTAAAGAGAACTATTTATCTTTAATTTATTGCAGATCTTTTATCTGATCAGGACAGCAGAACATGCCAAAAAAAATATTTGAATGTCATCTCAAGCCTGCCAGCATTCAGACAAGTTATCAACCAATCAGCATCAACTAGCAACGAGCTGAGGAAGTTGTAACTTTGGATGAAAGTAACGACAGTAACGACACTGAGGCTAACGAACTTATAAGGTTCTTCTTCAAAAAAGCTAAAAAAAACTGAAGGGATTTTTTTTAAATGAATTACATTAGCTGGAACTAGTAGCAACGTATTCTGTTATCCTAGCTAGTTACACTAGAATCTTGAATTTTTGATGACTGAGAAAAGTAACTTTGTTTTGCCGGATGGTTTATTCAGATTACCTGGTCCGTCACAGCTGACGCTTGTCTTGCACCAGAGAATGCCTGAGGAACTGCTCAAACTGCTCAATCTCTCAAAACACTTTCTATTGATCATTATTTACAATGCAATAAAATAGATTGAAAAAAGGAAGGAAGGAAAGAAAAAAGGAAAAAAAAGAAGAAGGAAGACTAGAGAACGTAAAGAAAAAAGTCCAAAGTAAAGCTAACCTGGCAAAATAAACAAAGAGTATCTCGCCAAAAAATGACAAAGCTATAACAGCAGTACAGGCAGTACCTGTAACAGCAGTACAGGCAGTACCTATAACAGCAGTACAGGCAGTACCTATAACAGCAGTACAGGCAGTACCTGTGCACGCGAAGAGAGCCGGTCACTCAGTGCCCGTGCCGTGCGACCGCCGAACCACGTTACCGAGTATTTTGGCAGATTCTACGATACAGGATGATGGATAGGAATAAGCTTGTGATTGATTAATTAATTTTTAAGTTTCTTATTCTTATTCCCTAGAAAACGTGTAAAATTTCGGTATATCATTTTAGCGGGGGTGTTTTGGGTCGTGGGCAGTAGGCCTGGAGGGTTTTTGTCATAACTAGTTAAGGAGACACATACACTGCACTAGAATGTTTATTATTTCAACATAAGAGCATACGTAGGTAGTAAACGCAAAAGAATGATCCCTTTTTAATAAAAATTTATGCATAGTTATGATTATTTTTATTGCTGATGATCAAGCTGAGGGTATAATTTAATACATCAGATCAAATAACTTGCTTTTTAAATATTATCGTATGTCTAAGAAAAATAATAATCAAAAAGCAAATAAAGGTTATGAATGAAAAAACAGCACAGCCTCAAAAGGGAACAGATGAATTCATCGAGTTTATGTGTTTGACGTAAGATCTTTTGTGAAAAAACCCTTAAAAGTTCTCCATGTTCTTCACGTGTAATAACTTACGTAAAGGATATTTTTGAAAAGGATTTTTAAATTGAAAAAGAAAGGAAGGAAGAATGAAAGAATGAAAGAGAGAGCGGTATAAGAAAGGTTTGCTGAATGTAAGCCACGGCCATATTGATGAGAACTAGAAGTCACGTGAGCAAATTATCTGTGGACCAATCAGAATTAAGCAATATGTAATCAAGGGTTTGCAAATGGGAATGTCGAGCGGATCAAGCAGCAAAAATGGCGGACCTGGAAGCAGTTTTAGCCGATGTTTCCTACCTTATGGCGATGGAAAAATCCAAATCCACGCCAGCAGCAAGAGCCAGCAAGAAGATAGTCCTTCCCGATCCATCGTATGTAGAATTTATAAGAAATTCGAGGTTCTAAGCGCTGTGTTTACTCGAGACTCGACTCGAATGTAGGAGTCTTATCTTTATGTTCTTCGTTTTCATTCAGAGTTTATCATGTAATGCATAAATATCTCAGCGAAAGAAACGAAGTTACATTCGACAAGATTTTCGACCAGAGACTAGGTGAGCTTTCCTTTGTTGAATTTGGGTTTTCGAACCTAACATAAGAAGGTTCTGTTCGATGTTGTTGGTTGAACGGCCCTTGGCAGTAGTACAAACCTCGCATAGATCTATATTACATATTCCTAGTATAATCTTGAATAGAGTAAAATTAACTCTCTTTGTATACTTCCTCTTCTAGGTTATCTACAATTTAAAGAATTTTGCCAAACACAGTGCGATGAGCCAGTTCCCCAACTGGATTTCTACGAAGATGTAAGTGACAACCCTGCCTAGCTAGCGAGTTGTGTAGAGATCTATTTATTTATCATCTCGCCTTCTTCGCTTAGCGCTACTTTCTGTACATTTAGTCCTCCGAATGTAAATGTTCTATCTGGGTTGGGCAGTTGGAAAACCAGGTATTCGAAGTATAATTCGTCCTTAATGATAGGCATTAGTCCTAAGTTCCTTCTCCAGGAGAAAGTATTATAGGTTTTGTCGAAATGAAATGAAATAGAAGGTTGCGAAGGAAGGCGATTAGTGAGGCTAGAATATATATATATATCTACAATACAAAGAACACGGCTTATGAACGCCTATCACGGTGTTTCGGAGGTTAAAAAATAGAGTTATTGTTCTGTAAACGTAATTTCCGTTCGTATTTTCTCTTAGGTTTTTGTAATTATTTTGTTCTTTAACCTAGATGATTTTTGAAGGATCACGAATGTCCAGGTTATGGCGAATTTCGTCTTTTATTCAAAAAAACTCAGAAAACTGAACACACAATGAATTATAAATGCAATTTACAGAACGACGCAAAATCGGTTTTTTTCTTCATACTGTTTGGGAATCTACGCTTGTTCTAGCACTGATTCTGAACAGTTCTGTATCTACTTGCTTATGTAGAAAGCCATTTTTATGTTCTGTATTGACAGACAGGGAAATGTACTTCGAACTCCGGCGATCGAACGTTCGAAAAGTTAAACAACGTTCTCACCATTTCTTACTGTATTGTGGTCGCTATTGTGATTAAAGCAAGGGGAGACTTGACTTTAGGAGGTCAGCTACGCAGCGACTACATGCATTTGTTCTATCAGAATTGCCTTGGGTGTTAAAACTGGAATATTTTAGGTATATTTTAACGTGGCTTGTACATTTAGATCTGCTGTGCGCAATTTTCACGCTTATTTGTAAAATCTAACCAAACAATATTCATTCGTTTGGATAGGCAAATGCTAACTCCATCAAACGAATTTGTCAGAACTCTTTTTCGGGAAATGTTCATCCTAAGTATTATATAGAAAACTATAAATAATCCATAAGATAAATTCACTTAATACAAAAGTGCTGGTGTTCGTCCTCAAAGTTAAAGGGGAAGATCTGAGCATAAAATGAAGGTAGAGAATTAACGCGGGTTTAATGCTCAAATCTTTCTTGATTTATCCAGGTTATGTGTCTGTAACCAAAATGTATTACTGCAGAACTAACTGCACTGAATTTTTTTCTGTTTTGAGAATTTCGTTACGTAAAAGTCGTTGTTGCTATAGACGAAGAGGAAATGCTTTATATGAGGATTTCTAGTTCTACGGGCACGGTGCAAGCTGTTCATGCATGAATTGTGCTTATACCGCGTTCAATATCATGCTTTTATTGTTAGAAAACAGTTTAAGGTAGCTCGATTTTAATAATTCATTGATTCCTTTGGTTGCAATTTATATATGCTTCAATATATGCATGTATATATAATATGTATATATTTCTTGGCAACAAAAACAGGGATATATCAACATCTCTAGTCAAAAATAAGTTCTACCTTCGTTGCTTTTATCTATTGTTTTTAAGCCAGCAAGATATTTGTTATTATATAATTTTTTTAGATTTTATAGTTGAGGTTTTTTTGGAGATTATTCAATTCACAAATTCATTGCCTTGCTCTGTGCAGGTGCTTACATGGGAAGTGAAAGTGATGGTGTTATATTGGATGTTATAAGTAACACTGCATGAAAATGTTTAACTATATATTCAGACTTGATGGATTATTTGAAGTCTGGGTGTTTGTATGATAATATATTCTCTTTACAATAAAAACTTGGATATGCATATTAATGAAATCAAGAAACAAAAAGTTAGAGTGGGTTGGTTTTAATATATTTATGACCTCCCTGCCAATGAACCATTTTGGAAAAGAAAAAATTTGAATGAAAAAAATTAAGAAGTAATGTTTGTAATGCAGACTTTAATTTATGTTTTCATTTGCAAGAGTATACTTTTTCTTATTATTATGTTTAAAGTAGCATACAACAGTGAAATGTATAGTTTTATCTTAGAATGGAACACAAAAATATGGGAAATTGTGCCGAGTTTTTCTCGTTTTCCTTCATAATCATTGTTTACCTTGGTAGATTTGCAACACAGCCACTTATCTGTCAAAGTGTTCTGTACACATCATTCCTAGAAAGATCAACATACTTATAAATCTTGAATCCACCAGAGATATTCAAATTCATTTGAACAGTTTACTATTAAAAAGCAAAACAAAAAGGGTGTAATAATTATGATAAATATCTTACACATTTTTTGGCCATATTTCTGTTACAGTGTTTATTATTTGGAAATAATTACAAAAACTGGTTAACACTTCATAGGATAAAGATCTTTTTAATTCTTAGAAGCAATTAAAACCTGCTTATAGAGTTTAGGATATGAGTGCATAATCACCCTTGTCACAAATCATTACTATTTTGGGATTAACTATTACTTATCAGAATGAAAGGCTACACCTTAAAGATTATTGAAATACTATAAAGATTGCTGCAATGGGGAATCCTCTTTTATTTTCACTACCAAAATACTTCCCTTTTTTTTCTTCAAAAATGCTTAAGATTTAGTCTGAAAGTTTGATAACATTTAAATTTTGGGCCAAAAATGCATTTGAATAAAAAATAATAAAAGCCTCCATCTTAAATGAATAGAATCTATAAATGATTATACTTTTAAATTTTTTATTTTTTAATAATGAATCATGCATGTGGCATTGATTTATACCTTGTAAAAAATGTTTTGCAATGAATTTTGAGCAGGAACTGCTTGATACACTGTTTACAATCATGAGTAGTAATGAGAAGTTAGTGCACCATGGGAGGTCACTGCAAAGTTACCTGTGAGTGGTTCTTTTATATCCCTCTGATATTGGTTACTGATAATGAAGCGAGGAGAGTTTGGACTGCCAATTAAAATCTGAGAAAAAAATAAAGTCTGAGTTATAAAGTCAGGACTCTACTGTGTCAGATTTTAAGATCTACATGCAGTGTTAGTCAGCCAGGGATTGAACCCATGAGCTTGCTTCTCTGTGTCTTAGTATCATTGCCTTGAGAGTTATTTATTTCTCTACCAGTGATTTTAATTTATTTATTTTATTTATTTATTAGCTTTACAAACAAGTTGAGCATAAAAACACAGAAAAGAAAACAAAAATATAAACCTGCAATGGCAAAAAAATGTACTACACTGTGCTGCACTGGGTTGAGTCCCATGTAAAAGTCAGTCTATTCTTTCACTGAAATTCCAATTGGAATTAAGAAGCTGATTTTTGAAAAATCCTTGAAACATGGGAGGGAACCAACAAGCAATGCAACTTTACTCGCATACAATACTGAGCCCAGCGGGACTCGAACCCAGGTCAAATTAGTGAGGGGCGAGTACTCTGAGACACTGCTATGCCACCTCAATGCTTCCCTTCAGACAAATGATCTGAAATAGGAAGATATTATACCTAAGTTATGTACAAGGTCTGTTATTGGTTTAGGGTATGACAGTAGAGTGTGTCTGGCATGAATGAACAAAGGCAAACAAATCTTCTTACTTCGAAATTTAAAATAGCCATAGGATTATCTGTACTAAACTGTAAGCATAATATGGAGTTAGTGATAGAAAAAAGAGAAAAATAATACTCAAGCTTAGAGTTGAACATTTCTTGACATCACAGTCAAGTATGTGTCTAAATTGTCAGTTCATTTGGTACTGGTGCCGTAGCACTAAAAACACTGCAGTAAATAAATTATTGTGGGTCAAAATCTTAAGGGTTTGTTAAGTCTGACCCAAAAACATGTGAAACATGTTCTTCTATTCCTCAGTAACACCAAAGTTTTTTTAATGACTATGAGTTAGATATTCCTACATCATAAATGTATTTCAACATGGAACTGAGTGTTAACTGATTCCTCATATGTTATAAATATGGTACAAAGTGAGAATGGAATAGAAACACAGTATTGTGTCATATTACAGTGTGATGATCAGGCATTGATTTATTCAATCACAATAAACCCTATTTGAATATGGCATCAATGATGTCAAACTAGGAGTCCGAGAATGTCCCGGATGTTATGAGTGATGATAATTGTGTTTTGCAATCCGGGGTATTCTAGTCCCGGATGATGCTAGTTGAAATCATTTGGTTTCATCATCCGGGGCATTCTAGTTCTCCTTGTTTGACGTTATACACCATATTTGTAAAGGGTCTATAATATTCACATTGGTTGAAGCAGCCTGCTCTTTCAGTTACTTGTAGAATGAAAATTAACCCATCTATTCTGTAACATTACACACATTAGGTTTAAATATCAAGACATTTTAAATATTTCATGGCCTTAGCCACCAGTATGGTTGGCTGCATGGTAATAAACTGAACACTTTTTAACGTCAGAACCACTTTTCCCCTTGTAGAAAATATTTATTACCCGAGAAGACTGGACCACTTTTTTAAGACCTGACTACTTTTCATAAGGTAGCTTATTATGGCCTTGTATTTCCATTTGTTTGGGTATTTGCATTACCAGCTACTGATATGAGTGGGTTGGCATGGTTATTTTCCTTGTCACCAGGTATGCCACCAACCATGATGTGGTTACTACATAGTCTTATAACTCTGCTGTAACCAATAATATAATTAGCGTTATTTGAAGAGTGTTAAGGATGTTTAAAATTGACAGAATTTGTTTTTAAATCATATGTGCCGTAATTTATTAAGTTTCATTTTAAACTAGCTTCTTTCAGAAAAAAATCCATTCATTCATATTGTGAAAATTTCACTGAAAAGATTTGCCAGATGACATTTGGATTGACATTGAATAAATAAAGTCTGTGCCTTCTTGCAGACTTACTGGTATATATTGGAATACACACAATGAAATATTATCAATAAGTAGAATGTTTCATCAAAAAAGTGGATTAAGATGCGGTTTGATTATTATCAGGAATGTTATAAAAAGTATGGACAGATTCCTGACTCTTCATTATTATTCACTTAAATTGAGAATCGGTTCTCTGCTGTGTTTTGATGACCACCGACTCCTTGATAAGTAAGCTATTCACAGACATCATTAAAAATTATGTCAAATAAGTACGATATTTTTTATTTTACAGTAAGTTATGATTTCCTATTATAAGGCAAACTAGTGTAGTCAAAGATCAACATTTATTGTACAGTGGTATTTTACTAAACGAGAAAATGGACAATTTACATATTGTCGTTGTTTCAGTTTTATTTAATCAACAAATAATGAAAGCAGTAAGGATTTAAAAAGGAAATTAAAGAATTCATAGAGATAATGAAAACAATAATGTATTATAGTGACAATTCAATAACTGCTATGAGAGTAAAGTTTTTTTCTGTAGAATTTAGGGAAATAAAGCTAAAATATCAGCTTAGCTAGAACAATTATAAGCACTGAGCTTACTAAAGAAGTGTGAAAAATAATAATAAATATATTTGAGCTGGTAGCCATAATTAGGAAGATAAAAGGTCAATAAAATATGAAACTGATACAAACAAATTTAATCCTGAATTAGATATCCTGTAGTTGACAGGGCTGAGACTAGTCCTAGTTTTAACAAGAATATTATTATCATATATTTACGGTAAAAATCTAAGTAATCCAATAGGTGGGAGTACAATGATGAAATTTACTTTGGCTGATTGTTATTTAAATTGCCAACCAGAAATCTAATATAAAGCAAAGTGACCAAACCTATTGTTACAATGGTTGGCACATTAACATTACAATGGCAACGTTTAGAAAACATTACGTCCACCTATACCTAACATATGGAGGGTGACTTCTCTAGACTCCTTGTTCGAACAGAAAGCAGAGCAGGTGCAGCACTAAGGGGGGTTAGCTTTGCCAATTTCTGATACTCCCCCATGGCCACACTTTTCAGTGGATCAAGCTCAACCCAACCCCCATAAAAGAAGTGGTCCAAAACTTACAGTGAATTGAATTGACATGTATTATTTTGTGATGAGCATAACGTTTTCAATTAGTCTTTTCTGATAAAGCATTAGTATTTTATGATGTCATGCCATTACAAATATGTGGCTTTTTGGTTATCCTTTTATGACAGTTTACCCATATGTGAGCATGCCGAGGAAATAAAAGGTGCCTTAACTTTGTACAAATCCCAAAAATGTGGTTTCTGCTTTGAACAATTAAATGAATAATAGCCACAACACCTAACCACATGGGCCACTTCAATACCAAACAACAAAGTGCCATATAGTCCTACTCTTTCAATCTACAATTTGATTGGCTGTAAGCTGTAATTCAATATCCACAACATTTTAAGTCTTTAGTGTATGTACATTCATATCAAGGTTGAGGTGTAGAAAATTGAATTTTTCCATATTTCTTTTTGCACAACTCTAATATACATGATTAGAACTACTCTAAACTTAAGTTATAGAAGCAAAATGAGTAATATATTACAACATTAACATAATTTGCTGCTGGCAGAGTACAATCTGGGACTCTTGGCCATTACCATATGCATTAACAATGCAATGATCTATATTATACTATGTAGGTTAATGCAAAGAAAATCCATATTTATTTAAATTATGAACTGAGGTTTGTTTGTTAGCTGTTACCTCCGTGACTTTAGTCTCCCATAGGCTGCATATTTCAGGGTATCAATACATTTGAAGATTTTTTAGTTTTCATGAGCAAATTGTAGTATTAACACCTTGACCATATTTGTGTATCTTCAAAGGACATAACATTAAATTACTTTGAAAACCAAATCAAGCTGAAATAGGTATTGGCCTTTCCAAGGTTGCATGGAAAACTGGTTAGAAGTAGGACACACATTGAATTTGATGGGGCTGTTTTAGGGATGCCATTCATATTTTTTTAATTTTAAAGCTAGGTTTTAGTTTTTGAACCAAGTCACATTTACTTTATTGGTTTTCAGTCTGTTTTTCAAGAGAGTTTGCTAAGCTTTCTGCCATATTGAAAAAATGGCATCCCGACTGCAGCCCCATGATTCACTGAGTTTCCTACTCTTTACCAGTTTTCCACACAAGCCTGGAAGGGCCACTAATTATACCCACATAAGATTAAGATTGGCAAGTTTGGTTGTCAGAGGAGGACCAAATATTGCTGTGATTTGCTTTATAATATCATGACGAGGTTAGGTAGATAGCTAAAGCGCAACCTTGAGCTCCCTCAAAAACTTTGACTACTGTTAATACCCATGTTCAGAGATTGTTAAGAATAAGAAAATTCGGTTATCATGTGCATATATTAAGTTGCTTATAAAGAAAACTTAAGATGATCCATCAAGGAAAATTGTCAAAACTACTTAATGTTTAAGTGCATGGTTTGCATGCATGCTAATAATGTGAAGTTTACTCATTCATTATTAGTCAAAGAAAAATTTAATTTTTAGTGTAAGTATAATAATTGCCTAACAAGCTACAGTACAGCTCACGGGAATGTTAACATGTTTACGTGCAATTTCTGCAGGCAGTCAATGCATGCGGCAACTCCATGCATGTGTACTCAACTTGTATGCATGTATTTTGTTATTTTTATACAGTCTTTTGTTCTGGTTGGCTCCTCTTTTGAAGCAAAATAACAATATAATTAGCTTTTTTGATGGTGGGAGATGGTTGGGTAGACAGGTGGAATGATCTAAATAACTGAATGACTGACCAACAATTTTGACTGACAGGCAGTTACTAACAGGCAGTTACTTACTGACTGACTGACTGACAGACTAGCTGACTGATGCACTGACTGACTGAAAGACTAGCTGACTGATGCAATGATTGACTGACAGACTAGCTGAGTGATGCACTGACTGACTGAAAGACTAGCTGAGTGATGCAATGATTGACTGACAGACTAGCTGAGTGATGCACTGACTGACTGAAAAACTAGCTGAGTGATGCACTGACTGACTGACAGGCTTATTAAGCTGACTGATGCAATAACTGACTGACTGACTGACTGACTGACTGACTGACTGACTGACTGACTGACTGACAGACTGATCCACTGACTGACTTATTAACAGACTAGCTGACTGACTGATTTACTGACTGACTGACTAACTGATTAAACCATCTACTGATTGACTGACTTCACTTGAAACTGACTTTGAATCATTAATAATCAATCAAATTCATTAAAAAACAATTTTTCTGGACATTTTTTCACAGATAAAAGAATATGAGAAGTGTCAGTCTCAGGAAGACCGACTCAAATTGGCAAGGAATATCTTTGACCAGTATATCATGTGTGAATTGCTTGCTTGTTCTCACGTAAGTCTGAAATATTTTATTATTGTTATAGCTAGATTATATAAAACTTGCTAGCCAGGAAATTGGCTATCATTAATGCTAACATTATAATACATTTTCTTTTTCCAGTCATTCTCATTCAGTGCTCTTCAGCATGTGCAAGTACATATTACTAAAAAAGAGCTGCCATCAAATTTATTTGAGGTAAATATTCACAAACTATTATGACCTGCTGTTATTAATTAATTAAAAAATTTTGATAATAATTTTTTCTCTGTTATTCTAAAAATTGTGTGTTCTGGCTGTGTGTTCTGGCTGTTGGAGAGGATGGTATTTTCTCTCTGACTGTGGACCGCCTGGTATCCTGGGATAATGGATTGCTATTAAACAACAAAACAAATTTTAAAACAAGTGGATTAATAAAGTAAATGGGGAAAAAATGAATACGTTATTTACTGTTCTAAAGTCAGTCTGAATTAAAAAGGTGTGCCCTTGGTCTAAAGACCACAGCCACATAAAAGCCTATCTTAAATGGCCCATATATTCAAAACCTCAAGCACTTTCCCCTATAAATGTAAGACAATATGTACTTTTTAGGGTTCTCTCTGGTTGCATTATTTATTAAATTTCTTTCTTTCTTAAATTTTAATAATACAAAATGTTGTAATTTGATGGCACATTTTTATTTTGCACATTCTAGATGTTTGAATTCCAATTGACCAGACATTAATAATAAGTGTCATTGATCAAAGGAAGTTAAGGTCAAGGTTACAAAAAAATTCAGAATTCCACCAATTCATATTCAGTATTTGAATTCAGTTTTAATATATTGAAACCATGTTTCACTTCAGTCTGTATATTGAATTAATGGTATTGGGTTTTCATTTTTTTTTTTTTTTTTTTGATTCACAATTCAATAACAAGTTATTCTCTTTTACAGCCCTACATGCTCGAAATACGAGATAGTCTGAGAGGCTCTATTTTCCAGAAATTTCTGAAAAGGTATTTAACAGCAGGATTTTAATGACACCATTAATAAAAAACATTTTTCCTTTTGCGTCACCAATAGAAATATAAAGAAAAACATTTTACAACTACTCCACATATTAGGGGCTCTTTCAAGAGGTTCGATCCACACAACCACTTGTAATTACCGCTTGCATTCATTTAGTTACTGAAACTCAGCTCACATGTTGATTTCAATGGAGGGAAGAGATCCAAACCCTCATGGCAAGGGAGAGAACAGCACATCAATGAAACTCAACTCAAACATACAGAATGCGAATCTCAAAGCCAAACTTATTTTTATGGATCATAATCAACATTTATGCATTAAAGCAATATATATACCATGTTTGTTTCATTGAATGTTGAAATCTGCATAGTTATCACCTTGTAAACCCTGGATATTTTCTGGAAAATTCTGTGCAATTAAGTATCTTGATTGCTGTAATTGTTCTTATAGTGACAGATGGGTGAGGTTTTGCCAATGGAAGAACCTAGAGCTGAATATTAATGTGAGTTATGTCAGATACATCATTAAAATTTCACTAAATTAGTTTTCCACTAATGATCTAGAAGTTTCTTGTCATTCCCATAATTACTGAAATCAAAAACTTCTAGAAAATGGTCCATGATTTTAATTTAATTTTAGGTGCATAGTCCATTTAAAATTCACAGCTTCTTAATTATATCTAAAGTAGTATTTACTGATATGATTAATTTTACAGCTTACTATGAATGACTTCAGCGTACATAGAATTATTGGTAGAGGTGGATTTGGAGAGGTATATGGCTGCAGGAAGGCTGACACTGGGAAAATGTAAGATTTTAAATTTTCTATAGCTCGCACTCGAGCTCAGATTGTACTCCCCCATTGGTATCAAAAATTGAAATCTTCCCCCAGTAGGGGTGGGTGAGGGTTATCTTTGGAAAACACTTCCAGAAATTTCTAATTTCCCCAGGGGATTTACCTTATCCTCTCAATATGTCTGGTTATGAAGGTAATTCTCATTCCTCATTATTTAAAAAGATATTTCCTCAGCAATTAAATGGCTCTTACTATTATGTTCAAAACACTTTCATTTTATAACTTTTGGTTATAGGTATGCAATGAAATGCTTAGACAAAAAGAGAATAAAGTTAAAACAGGGTGAAACTCTTGCATTGAATGAAAGGATAATGCTCTCAATGGTAAGAGTACATCACTTTTGAATATAGTTGTTTTTCATTCTTATTTTATTGATTCTATTTCATTGATTTTAGTTTTTGTATTATTTTGTTTTGTGTTGTGCTCTGACATCAGTATAGAGCAATAGTTACACTTGCAACAAGTCATACTCACTGTGTGTGTTTGTGGATAAGAGTGTGAAGCAATATACTTTTTAGCAAGTGTGAAGCTTGAGGCAAGCCTTGATCAGAGCAAAAAGCTAGTACGTCCTTCATGCAGGGGGCACTAAAAAGAACTTTTGGAAGTCTAAGCAATAGTTATTTATCTTAATTTGAGATTTCATTAATGTATTGATTTATAGGTCAACTCCCCCTTCATTGTGTGCATGACGTATGCCTTCCAAACTCCTGATAAACTGTGCTTCGTACTGGATTTAATGAATGGTATGAAAACTGTTAATAAAGTGTGAAAATAGTTTTGATGATTTGATGGTTATGATGATGTCATGACGACGACGACGACGACGACGACGACGACGACGACGACGACGACGACGACGATGATGATGATGTAGTCATGATGATGATCGTTGTTGTTATTATTATTATTATTATTATTATTATTATTATTATTATTATTATTATTATTATTATTATTATTATTTCATAAAATCTTAACATTTTTCCTTTGTTATCTTAAGGTGGAGATCTACACTACCATCTTTCACAACATGGTGTTTTTGATGAAAGTGCTGTAAGTAACTCTTAAACAAGAACAATTACTGCTAAAAGTAAATTGTGCTGTTTATAGTTCTTTTTGGAACTACCGGTAGCTAAAATAAAGCATAATCAGTGTTTCATTCAGGGACTCATAAAATAAAATGAGTTTTTTTTAACTAAAGAAAAAATCAAAGAAAAATGGAGAAACAAATTAAACTGTCAATTTCATTTGTTATATATATTTGTTTCGTTTTTTCCAAGGTTCGATTTTATGCTTCTGAAATCATTCTCGGACTTCAACACATGCACGAAAGAAAGATTTGCTATAGGGACTTAAAAGTAAGTGGAATATATTTACCTTCCTGATGTAAAGCGTCCTATTTATGTGTCACCTTCTTGTTCTCTCTCAAAGCCTGCCAACATACTGTTGGATGAACATGGACATGTGCGAATATCAGATTTGGGACTGGCTTGTGACTTCTCGAAAAAGAAACCTCATGCAAGCGTGTAAGTATCTTTACAAGATCAAAAAAGAAGAAAAATATTGATAATTAGGTCTTTCTTTAAATAAATTAATATTGATATTTTGATGTCATTAACAGAGGTACACATGGGTACATGGCGCCAGAAGTTCTTAAAAAAGGAGAAGCGTATGACTCATGCGCTGATTGGTTCTCACTGGGATGTATGTTGTTTAAGCTGCTTGTAGGGTAAGTTACATTATAGAACATTTTAAATTTAAACAGCTGCATTGATCGCGTTTCCAGAAACGAATTATATATGGGTCAACTGTTCTGTAGCATTTTCTGCAATAGCAGGACATGGGAAAGGCTAATCAAAATACAGTGTTGAATCCTCAATTCTGTGTCTACTCAGCTGGAAGTGACAGAGAATGAAAAAATGGAAGGGAAAACAGATATGACATTATAGAAAATATGGAACCTTAGAAGTGGTTCAAGTGGGAAAAAACCTGATGATCAAAGTGGAAATGGAATAATGAGAATAAAAATGAAAACATTCGAAACGTTTTAGTAAGACAGTTTTCATAGGTGAGAATAAAAGAAGGAAGATAGGAAATATGAAAAGTGGCCCTAAGATCTCAATACAGAGGGCAATAGATAGCGTTTACAGAAATTGATTCAGGAGTTATCGTTTTGTAAGCTATCATTGAATATCTTTTATCTCCTTCACAGACACAGTCCCTTTCGACAGCACAAGACAAAAGACAAACACGAGATTGACAGATTAACCCTTACTTACGTAAGTTCCGTTGACCTTATCAGTTGGATTTTGGTTGCTTCCTTATTTTCCGATTGCTTTGATTAGCTCTAAAATACTTAAAACTAACAAAAGCTTGAACTGAGAATTTGAAATATTTTGAAATGTAGTTGTTTACAATCATGTATTCTATCCATCCATTCATCCATCCCGTGATTCCATCCCATCCATCCATTCATTCTCTCATTCATTCATGATTTTTTGTGATAGAGTATCATAATACTCCATTCTCGTTCATAATCTATTTTTCCTCTTTTTACACTAACTGTGACTTCGAATAATTTATTCCTCCTGAAATTAAAAGTCTTATCACTCTGTCGTACACTACTCTTAATATCTTATACATTTTGTTGTCATTCAGGATGTCGAATATCCAGAAACATTTTCAGAAGAGATGAAAGGATTACTGGCAGGTTTGCTTCAAAGAGATGTGCCAAACAGACTTGGCTGCATGGGCAGAGGGTATGTACAAGTTCTTCTAGCAACCCAACTGATTTCTAATCGACATTTTCCTAAGTACGCGCGCGCTTCAAAACACGGCGGGCCGATACTACGCAAAGACAGATTCTGAAATATTGTGTTGTTAGTGGTATTTCTTAAGGGGAAAAATTTCAAATTTCAAAGAAAATTGTAAACAAAATCATAGCGAATTCAAAATAACAATTTGAAAAATGTAATAAAATAAGAATTTCTCGAATGTCATGGCAAGATTCTCTTCTTGGATTTTCACTTGTGCGCATCCTAGGAAAATGTATGTATGCGGTAATTATACATTACGTTGAATATCAACTGTTATCAGTTTTCAAACGTAACGCCATAGTGTGCATTATCTTAACTTTGATTGGTTAAAACCTAACCAATTTACGTAAGTGTTACGATAGAATAAAGGTGCAACAGGGTGTAGTTGCTGGACGATGGCATCTTATCGCCATTACACCGAAACAATGTTGCAGACGTGTTTCCGCGAAGAAGGATTTTTGCGCGCGCAACGTTGCAAGGGGGAAGAACTGGTTGAACTTGGTTTATTCCAAGCAGAGATTTTCCGGCGGAGTTGTGCGCATTATCTTGCCCCCATCAGAATTTCGTATTTGAAGTTAACAGTTAATTTTTTTCACCAGGGCGCACGAAGTCAGAGAACATCCTTTCTTTAAGGACGTAGATTGGAAGCTAGTTGAATATACTAAGGTATTGCCACTAATCTTTTACTTCCTTAATGAATAATATATTCTTTATATTCTGTTAAAAAAAAAGACTTGTGAAAAACCATGACAATACCAAACTAAAAAAATCCAAAACTTTAGAAGAAATAAAGAACAAATAACGCGCACGTATTGAAATGGTTTTTGATTGACAGCTTTCTTTCTAACGGAATGTAGCATTAAAAGTTTTCGACATATTTGATGCCTCCACCCTTCCCGTTCCCCGCTGACACCACATGTCTCATGGTAGTTCAACGTTTTGTTTTCCATCTTACATGATCTAATTTTATTGATTTTACGTTCTTTAGTATCCTCCTCCCTTGATACCACCACGAGGAGAAGTCAACGCTGCAGATGCGTTTGATATCGGTTCCTTTGATGAAGACGATGTTAAGGGAATCAAGGTTAGACCATTATATCACACATATTACACTAAAGGAATATCGTATATAGTTTCCAATGTTAGAGTTGGCAATAAATGATAAATATTATTTGCTTATTTTCTTTGAGCCTCTAAACGAGAAAAAAAAGTTCACGACATTTTATAGATGCCCTGAAATAACCTGATCAAAGTCAGGGCACGGCTAATTCGCAGATCGAATTAGGATTTAGCGTGTTAGGTTTTTGCGTAGGGAAAAATACCAGAGAACTTCTAATGAGTCCAGGAATAGAACCAGCACGCCTTTCGACCCCTTGAAGCACGTCGGAATGCAGCTCAATGTCGAGGACCAATAGGTTCAAATTCTCAGGAGATTGAGATTCTTTTATTTTGTCCTCCAAATTGAGCTACTTTGACGTCACGTGCAAGGAGTCTATATGTATCCCCCTCTGGTCTTTTCCCTGATAGCCAATCATCTTCCTGGACTAAAACGCGATGATTTTCCGACAGATGACAGACGTTTTTAAGGTGCAATCATGTTGAATGTACCTCCTATAAACCCCTTGCGCATGACGTCAAACCAGCTCAATTTGGAGGAAAAAATAAAAGACTTTCAATCTCCTGAGAATTGGAACTTGTTATTCTGTCGTCCAAATTCAGCTGCATTCCAACGTGCTGCAAGGGGTCTATTTTAAATGAATTGCTTTAGTAGTGTGCGAGCATATTCTACTTCCTACAGTAAACCTCTTGAAACCTTTAACATTTTGCCAAATCAGTAATTAGCTGAAGTTATTCAGTGTAGTTATCTTGGTGTTTAATTTCTATAACCTTGGCAATTTGCAGGTCGTTTTTGCTTCCCTCATGAAAATAAATACAACCTTAAATAGTTTTACATTTGATTAGATGAACGGCAACAAAAATGCTTGCAAACGTGCCAAGTCTTGAGTTACGTGAGCGCAGATGCATGAAAAGTGATAGAAGTGGAAGAGATATTATTGAAGTTTGATTTTTGTTTACTTATCATTTTGAACTAGATGTCCGAGAACGATCAGGAAATTTACAAAGATTTTAATCTCGTCGTGTCTGAAAGATGGCAAGCAGAAATTGCAGGTATGCGTGTTTGTTCACATTTATCATAACCACAGGGAACCCACGCAGCCTTTTCGCGGAATAAATATTCTCGTTCCCAGACCCTACTTATTAGAAAAATCGTAGGATTGATTTTCTCTCATTTTCGTTGAGGAAGCTCTGATGGGTATGAGAATGCGGAATAGAAAAACACTCAACATTTGAATATCTAGGGTTTCTCAGAGTCACTGCACATTCGACCCCAGTGCCCTGTTATTCTTAATGCGCATGCTCGAGGAAATTCCAGAGACTACGTGAAAAACCCAAGTACGTGCTAGCCAGAAATGCGCAATAAGAATGGTAGGGCCCTGGGGTCGAGAGTGAAAGTCGCTTGCATTTCGTTGAGCATGCGCAGTAATTACTATAAGAGGGTTGGTCTTTCCCTTTACCACAGGTAAACCAACAATTTCAAAAAGATTTCACTAATAATAATATGATAATATAACCAGCGAAAGTATATTTTTAAAAAATCCTAAAATACCTCTTCCAATTAGATTTCGATGTTAGTTCTAGATGAACAATAATTTCATTAGTGGTATATCGTATTTTCAATAGACCTCTTTAGGTGACTGTAATTGTTCCCAATATCAAACCTTTCTAGTAACGTGAATACCCTTATCATGGAAATATATCTTTCCTACTCAAGTGCTACCACTACAAAGAAATAATACTCAAGGGAGTGACGTTATCTAAAATGGAATAGTAGTACATTAAAAGTAAAAGGGTATATTGATCTATTGAGGCAATTTACGTCAGTGTCGGTATGTCTGACAGCCACCACGACATATTTAAACCCGTTTCTGTTTTTCTTTTGTCACAGAAACCGTTTTTGAGGTTGTTAATCAGGAGCACGACAAGATTGAGGCGAAGAAAAAGACGAAACATCAAAATTCGATCACAGGTAATGAAATATTACTTATTGGTTAAGATTTTATTCTCAATTCTTCTTTCGTCTGCTTGTCTGTCCGTTCGTCTCTCCGGCTGTGGTGAGTTTGTGTTTGTGTGCATTCGTTCGTCCATCCATTCATTCGTTCGTCCGGTGTACGTGCGTGCGTTCGTCCGCACGTGCGTGTGTCCGTTCGGCTTTTGTTAATCCATTCATTGGTTCGTCTGGCGTGCGTGCGTGCGTTCGTCCGTACGTGCGTTCGTCCGTACGTGCGTGTGTCAGTTCGGTGTTCTTTAATCCGTTCATTCGTTCGTCCCGCGTGCGTTCATCCGTACGTACGTGCGTGTGTGTGTCCGTTCGGGTTCCGTCCTTCCGTCCACTGGTTCGACCGATTGATGTGAAAACCGGAAAACGTTTTGTTAAATTAAACCTGCAAGGCAGCAATAATAACTTCACGTCAAAAGTTATATTATTGACAGTTTGTCAGTCGTAGATAGCTGTGTTTTGTGAAGTGATGTACTTATAACGAATTTTATTCCCTGAATTTCCTTTCCCAGAAATGGCCGAGGATGGCGATCGCCTTCTTGAAGGATATTTGTACAAACTTGGCGGACCTTTCATGAACAGTTGGCAAAAAAGATACTTTCACTTATTCCCAAACAGACTGGAATGGAGAGGAGACCAAATGGTTAGTAGTATATCAGTCGTGATTTGTATTCACTATTTTTTTCATATTCTCGACATTGAGAGGCGTTTCACCCAAATACAGCAGTATATCATTCTTCACGTGGAAATTTCGTATGACTATGAAAAGGTACAGACGTGCCATGACAGCGTTGTGCCCAACATTTTCATTGGCTAAGCAATGATCTCGCGCGCTATTATCGGTTCTAAGATAACATCAATTTTGTACCGCGCGCGTTTCAAAGTCATGAAATCTACTCTATTTTATTCATAAAAAGTGCCCCTGAAAAATGCTAGTAATTCCAGGGTTCCCACTAGGGTTTAGAAGGGGTCCATTGATCCAGTATCCCAAGTCTACGCGCGTTCAGGGTACGCACAGTGCACCCAAATGCCGCGTCCTTTTAAGTTTTTGTGCATAAAATACGGACATTTGTGAATTAACAGGGACCCTGATAACAAAGAACGAAATGCATTGTGGGTCAAAAACATTGCTTTTTCTGATTGGTTGGTTTGTTGTTTTCAGAACTCCCCCAGCCTTCTGTGCATGGAGAATATAACTGCAGTAGAAGAAACACACGTTAAGGGATTCAAATGCATTAAAGTCAGTACGCATGTCAAAGATAACAGAGATCACTTGTTAAGGGCTGAGGTGAGGTCACTTTGTTATTTTTATGGTTGTTTCTGACATAAGTTAACTAAGCGCAGAAAATATTTCCAAGGGAAGAGAATTGAGGATTTTGGCGAAGTATCTGTTTGTATTGGCATCTGTTTGGCAATGATGATTTATCATTGTGATGATGATAATGATGGTGATGAATATGACTCGTAGCGATTAGTATGTTGGTGCATGTTGATCATCATGGGTGATGATTATGATGATGATGAAGATTGTTGTGAAAGTCATAGTTTTCCAAGATGATAGTGACCATTTTCCCTTTCTTCAATAAACCTTAACAAGCTTAATCTCCCAAATTATACAATTTTCGCGCCTTCAGACGGAAACAGAATTTCAAGAATGGCTGAAGGAGATCAAGCAGTCTTTCCAACAGGCTCAAGTAATGCTGCGAGCAGGCTTCAAAATCATAGGAACGGCCCACCAACGTTACGTCACGCAATACAGTAAGGAAGAAAATGGGCCAATTTCACCGTGAATTGCACGGAATACCGGTAGCCTTATGTAAATACGTAGAAATGAGGCTAAGCGAGTCCGCAGGTTAAGTAATCAGCAGTCACTTTGCTGTAAAAATACGGACTAGATCACGTGATGAGGTAGAATATGCACATGCGCAGTGCATGTGTTTGTCTTTATCATGCGTGCTTCTACTTGCCTAAATTATTGCGCGGCTGTACGTGACGAAAGAATTTAATATGGCTGATAAAAAGGCTGACGTGCTCGCTTCTATTTGCTGGATTCAAATTCCGTGACAACTTTTCGATTTTGCGTGACATCGATCGTGTAAACGCTGATGTGTCGCGCCCGTGAAAATGTCACGCAATTTTTTAATCGATATATCTTAGAAGCAACGTGATTTAGACGATTGTCTCGTGCATGCGCAGTATAGTAGAAGCGTCAAATATTGAAGTTTCTTATTGCGCATGATCGGAATGTTGTCTTTCTCGATTCCTACTGTAAATTTCTAGGTTTGAATGATTTTGTATGATTGTAAATCTACTGTTCTTTTCCTCTAGATTTCCTTTCCATTGACCCAAATATTCTATATTCTTACAACCTTTAAACTCCTTCCAACCCTGTTGTAGATATACACTCATACTAAAGTAATCTAAGTGCGTTCTTAGCTGTCATCACAGACAGACAACTTGAAATGATAATTCCAAAAATTATGAAGTGGATTACCAGTGGTGATCTTACCACAGGAGTCCCGCAATACCTTGTCTGTGTTGATAACTAAGTGCGTATTGAGAGTAAAACCCTGTAAGATAACGTCTGTTGCAATGTACAAAGTGCTATTGTAGAAGGCTGGTTGGGGATATAATTTGGTTAATTTTGTAGATACGTTGAAGATAGCGAAAGCCGAAGACAACTATTTGTCACGTGCTTAAGATTTCGCCTTTCATCCTAAATCTGGATTCCTGTCCGATCTGCCCATGCGCGGATATTTTTGATAATATTTATTAATCAAAAATGTTTGGTTAAAAACATTGGGTATGAGATTGCGTGACGTGAAATATGAATTCTCACGCATATTCTTTGCTCTGCGGAACGAATTGTTCAATAATAATGAGACAGTTTAAAGCATTTAAGAACAAGATTTTACGAACCTACATTTGTCGGTACATACTTGTTTCCATAGCCCAAAATGTCCTTGTCGAGTGAGGACTGGAATCTAACCCCCTAAACCTACACAACCCTAGAATCGATTCCAGTCCTTTCTCGACGAAGGGCACTTTGGGCTACGGAAACAAGTGTTCGTCAGTCACATTTTTGGCGAGCATTTGATACTTTGAATTATTGGCTTTTCTGACGCATGCGCAAAGTTGGAGGGCGAAATATTACTCACGTGACTTGTAAAGTATGTATTGTTCTATTCTACTGACTCAAGACCCTTACTCAAAAATACCAGTATAAATGTATGTCATATAATAATATAGAATAGGGCGCAAGTAACTTGAAGCTTGGTTAGATTATGGATCGAGAATATTCTTATTGGGCTCCCTGATATGATTTTTGTCTGTTTGCCTTTGAATAAGACATCAAATCATTTAAATTTTCTTTTTATCCTGGGGTAAGAGATCTTAAGAGCTTCAAAGGACTGGTCATTGAAAAACAAGAATGGTGTGAGGACGCAAATCCTACTTCCGGTATTCCGAGCAAGACTGGTAACGAAAATCGGTGCATGGAATTATGGAGATGAATTTAATGACTGGTTCAAAATAGACTGGCAAAATGTTCGGGTTCTTATGTAGTATGCATTCGTTACCGTCTTGTTGAAGGAAATATGAAACTCTTTTTTTATTTTTTTTGCTTGGCGTTATTAGGTTTGTGAACTACAACGCGTTGCATGTTCTTCAGCATCCTCGCATAGGAACTTACAAACATCAGTGAATTCAGTCCTACAAACAACTTAATCTTAAACGCAAATTCATGCATCCATGACCGCAACTATACCCAGTAGAGAAGGCAGACACATCACGTCAAGATGATGTCATAACCACCATGATGAGAACTATGACGTCACTAATAGACAACCTCGCACCGTCTTGTGTAAATGACCTGTTCTTTGATGTAAAATAATTTTAAAAGTCCTTGGCATAAAGTGAACGAATTCCAGTGTGTAATGGTCAAATAGTGTTTTTAAGAATCCGAAATGACTGCATTATGAAATGCGATTATCAGTACTTTTGGGGGAAGGGAGGAAAGATTTATTAAATCCATCTACGAAATTATTAAGAGAAACATATTTAGAAAATTGAAAGAGTAAGTTGAAACAGCCAAAAATATATGGTTATTAATATTATTATTATTATATTGATATTATTGATAGTGCTCTAATTAATCATTCACTTCCTTGAAACCTACAGGATATCTAATCTACTTTAAGTAATTAGCTAATATTTTAATTTGTTCCCTAAAATGTACATTTTACGTTCTTTAATCATATGGAGGAAGAGTTCGAGTATTTGGTATGTAGTCTTAGAGGGGAGGGGGAATGGACAACAACCAATTGTTCCAAGAAATATTCCTTTTATGGCGTAAACGTGACCATCATTTTCATGATTCTGATTGGTGGATTACTGGTTTTCGCAATCGCTGATTTGTTGTGAAAATGTCAATATGTCTACGATTCTGATTGGTTGAATTTTGGTTTCGAAAACTTTGATTGGTTGAAAGAATGTCAATACATCTACGATTCAGATTGGTTGAACAGGCAATGGTTTTGCAATCTGATTGTTTGAAAGAATGTCACTGTATCTATGATTCTGATTGGTTGAACGCTGGTTGCAAAATCGTTTGTGATTGTTTGAAATTTGTTACTGTATCTACGATTCTGATTGGATTAACCGGCGCTAGTTTTGCAATCTGATTGGTTGAAAGAATGTCACTATATCCACGAATCTGATTGGTTGAACGCTGGTTGCACAATCGTTAGTGATTGTTTGAAAGAATGTCACTGTATCTACGATTCTGATTGGTTTAACCGGCGCTGGTTGCGCAATCTGATTTGTTGAAAGAATGTCACTATATCTACGATTCTGATTGGTTTAACCGGCAATGGTTTTGCAATCTGATTGTTTGAAAGAATGTCACTGTATCTACGATTCTGATTGGTTTAACCGGCGCTGGCTGCGCAATCTGATTTGTTGAAAGAATGTCACTATATCTACGATTCTGATTGGTTTAACCGGCAATGGTTTTGCAATCTGATTGTTTGAAAGAATGTCACTGTATCTACGATTCTGATTGGTTTTACCGGCGCTGGTTGCGCAATCTGATTTGTTGAAAGAATGTCACTATATCTGCGATTCTGATTGGTTGAATGCTGATTTCGCAATCAGTGATTAGTTGAAAGAATGTCACTGTATCTACAATTCTGATTGGTTGTGATTTTGCAATCAGTGATTGGTTGAAAGAATATCACTATATCTACGATTCCGATTGATTTAACTGGCGCTGCTTTCTCAATTTGTGATTGGTCGTGAGAATGTGACCGTGTTTCTGTATGTTAGTTGGGCTGGTTTTACGCCTCGTAACTGGTTGAGTTGATTCATTATAACCATGTAAGCGTGATTAACCTATCAGTATTTGTTTCTGTTTTCGTTTTTGGTACTGAGTGTCAGTGCAAGCTACTTCACCTCTCATGTGTTTTCAGCGTAGCTTTCTCCTTTCTTAATCTCCCAGCATTCAGTCCAATTTTTGTTGAAGAGCTTAGTACTTGGAGCATTTTTACATCGGATGCTAACAATGCGGAACACAGGTTTTAAAGTAAGCGCCATTTTGAAAAAAAGACCTTACCTAAAACTGCACTACCAATGTTGACGCAAATGATTTTTATGTTTTTCTGTTTTTTATTATTTTTGTGTATTTTGTTCATTTTTTTTCTTTCTGACATCGCTGTACGAAATGTGTGAGTGAATATTCCAGCACCACGTAATGTACAAAGCCAAACTTGTGTGAAGAATGTTAACCCCATGTGTACAGCTATTTTAAAAGCATTTAAGAGTAAACAGTTGACAGGAACGTCCAACTTAAAGTAATTTTTAAGTTAGTGAAAAAAGACTAGTGGCTGACCTGTCACATGACCATTTTCGCCATGGAGCGCATGTGACGTCATGGAGCGCATGTGACGTCATGGCCGCCATATCTTGTGGTGAATCAAAATGGCGACCAACTTTCTTGTCCTCTTATTGTTCTGCTGCTAGAAATAAATTCGATTTTTGCTAATGAAGCAAAATGTAACTGGGTATGTTATCTTTTGCTTTGATAATTTTAACTTCCAATATAGCGAATTATGATCACGTGACCGCGTTATTGAAGTACCTAAACATATTATCACATATTATACTGTTATACTTCAAACATGAGACTTTGAACTCGGCAAGATTTGAGCTACGAAAACCAAAAACCAACCAATCAAAATGTTTGAATACGTCATAGCGTTTGTTTAGATTTTTTGTTCGTTCACCGATACTGAATAGTTGGTTTAATCTAGCGACTAATAAACAGTATGCTCTTTCGTCCGTCCGTCCGTCCGTCCGTCCGTCCGTCCTTTCTTCCAATCAAACATTCCGCGATTTCTTCCCTCGCTCGTTCGTTTTTTCGTTCGTCCGCTCAACAATTGTGGCTGAACATGTGATGTGCGGTGGTAATGCGTCCGGGAGTAAAGTTGCTTGTAGGTTCTCTCCTCTGCTCCGAGAGTTTTTCTTCGGGTTCTCCGGTTTTCCTCCTAACTGATTCCAATTCGATATGGTGTCAAGTGCTTTAGTCAAAAAAAAAAATACTGACTCCTTGCATGTTCGACGTAAAAATAAGGAGATAATTTTTTTTTCAGTGCGTGCGTTTGCTCATTTTGTTGTTCTTTCTTTCGTTTATTCATCCCCCCCCCCCCCCTCGATCTTTCCCTCAGACGACTTCCTTCATAACGTCTTGCTGTATATACAATCTTCACTCACTACAGGATACAACTCAATAATCATTCACAACATGTTAGCAAACAAAGTTATCCCACTTGAACTAGGAAGACAAAGTTCTTAAGGAGACATTTTGCCGCGTTTCTTACCTCATTTATGACTATTATTTATATATTTAACAGCATCTACGCGTAGCAGTTACTCCTTATCTCATTGTAGGGTCAGTGTGGCTCCACAGTCGTAGTTACACCATAATTACCATCATTTTCTCAAAAAGCAACTAATTGTTGTTTATAAAGTCATTCTCGTTTTTATTGCTCTTTAATTAACAGCTTTAATGGTTTTTATTTTTCGCTCCTTAGAGTGGTTAGTTAGTACTGCATTCACGTGTCGTCGTTATAAACTCACGTTTCCACTATTTTTTACGCTATAAATATTCAGTTTTACATCCATTTTCAATCGTAAATCGCAGGGTGTTTCTAGAAATTTCGTTTCAAATCGAGCTAGCTCTCGAGTTGAGATGGAAATTCAATTCTGCATTACATTCAGTCAGTTCCTCCGCTCAAACACGGATGTTTACAAGTCTGCAGTATTGACATTTTAAGTCAAAAATTTAAAACTAAGAACTAAATACTTTTGCGCTCATTAACACTACAGCTCTGGAAAATCCAGGGAAGTTTGAAAAAAAAGACAAGATTGCAAAAACAATGCCCAAAAAACTTGGAGGACGAAGCTCACGCAACCGGCTTCGTTTATTCTTGAAGCTTTGCTACAGCATGATCACATCACAGAAAAACTAAATGACCTATGGATTGATGCATATCATTATTTTTGATATTTTATTTGTATTCAATTCTTTTTTTTATTAGTTTATATAGTGTTACTGTCAAAAAGTGGTCAGTATATAGTGTTCATTATTATGCAGTGTTCATTATTTAAACCCATTTTTCCAACTACTAGCTATGTTATGTTCGTTCAATCCAGGTTACAATGAACTTCTAGACTTCTTTTTACGACTCCAAAATACACTCATTATAGACAGGAAGAAAAAGAAACTTTTTGTTTCTTTATTATACTTTCGTTAACAGAAATTTTGAGTACAATTTGTGTATATATTAACACTAACTGAACGAACGCTTGAGGCAATATTCTTAACAATAACTACATTCAACATCTTATAAACAGTTCTTTCAGATGTTTTAAGTTTATTTACAAGTTCTCAACTTTGAAAATTATGTTCATAGTTAAGAAAGATCCCTAGTTTGTTCTTGTATTTAAAGCTTGGATATATTGGCACTGATTCTAGTTTGTTACGCGAGTCAATGAGACGTTTCGCTTAGTTTTCTATCTTTCTTCTCAGTGCTTTCATTGGTTTCTAGAGATCATGGCTCACTTTAACTACTTGGTCCTCTTCATGGTTTACAACTAAACGCCACCTGCAATAACCATTGTTCGCTTTCAGGCTCTTAAAACCACTCCGTCTCCTAATTATACATGTCCTTACAAAACTATTCCAGTAAAGGGCAACCAATTCATCTACATATATAACAATAATATTCAAAGAAGCTCTCGATCAAAGACCATGGACAGAAAGTATGTGTTATAGTTGAAGCTAGGTTTCCGTGATGTCCTCCTAATCAAAACTCGAGCTCGACATCGCCCGTCGTTATTTTCTTATCATCTTATAATTCTAAAGTCAAAATATTACTAAAGTGATTGGTTTTGTCTACGAGGAGTTAGAAATCACAGACTAAATGGTTCAAGAAAGAAGAAATTGTGTTTTTTAAGTTGTCAAGATCGTATCTAGATTGTTGATTCAAGGCAAAGTGAACGACTTATTGGAGAAGTTAGAGTACAACCATAAACCTCTTCAAGTGCTCTTAATCGAGGTTTTAATACATAAAAACGACTAAAAATGAATATTTAAGAAAATTTAAAAGATTATTTTTGAAAAAATAAGTCATATTTGAACCGTTTATAATCCTCTAACACAACCATTTATCGAAACTTTGCCTTCTGTTTCAAAATATCAATTTGAAAACAGTGATTGCTTTTTAAAATTCAAACTTTTTAATGACTAGATTTCGCGTTAAACCTACTTAGAATAGGATTCAAAAAGTTTATTTAAGATATCCGAGAGAAAATTATAAAAGATTTTAGGTCTGAAAGTAAAATGGTGAAATTTTATGAAATATTTTTCCCCCCAGAAATTTTCGTTTTACTTGTAGAATGTATTGTTTCCAAGGATTCAATGAGTTATTTAATTTTTCTAAGGCCTCGCCAAACGACCCGGTAACGACCTTCCCCACAGACTGCTAAAGACGTCCAAGTACTTCGAGCCCTATTTGGTCTCCGTTTAAAAATTCTCTTTAAAAACCCGGGAATAAAGGCTTAAAGACATTAAAAAAGAACAAAAAACTACCCCCTACCTCGATAGGGTATCATTTTCTTCTTATTGTCTGCAAATAAGTACTTCTCTCTCTTTGCCACACGAGGCAAAATCGCATTGATGACAAATGTGTGCCAGTGAGACTTTTGTTTTACGAACATAGAAAAATCTTTTGACTTTCATGGCTCTTTAGCTAATGACACCTTAAAGTTGACAGCGTTCCTAAGTTTTCATTGTAATCAAGTGTGAAACTCCTTCGTTCAAAAGAGACTTGCTTTCTTTGTTACTCGCTATTTGTGTTTCTTCTTCTTGTTCTTCTCTTGTTGTTTCTTCTTCTTTTTGTTGTTGCTCTTGTCTCCTTCTTGTTGTTCTTGTTATTCTTCTTGTTCTTTTTGGTCTTCTTGTTTTTCTTGTTGTTCTTCTTCTTTATAATTCTTCTTCTTCTTTGTTTTCTACTTTTTCATTCTTTCTTTTTTGCACTTTAATGGCTTCCTTGCTTGACTTGCAACAATTTTCTCTTCTTTTCCAACTTCTTGTAAACTTATTGTCGACATAATGTTTTTTTTTTCTTTTTCTTTATTTCAGTTTTCTTCTTCTTTCATAATTAATATGACTTCTTGTTTATCTTTCTTATTCTTACTTCTTTGATCTTTGATCTTTTTCTTCCTTTCTTCCTTTCTTTCTTTCTTTCTTATTTCTTTCTCTCTTTCTTCCATCTTCTTCTTTTAATATTGTTTCTCGTTTACCTTTTTCTATAGTTTTACTTTCCCCTTGCTTATTTTTATTATTCAATTCCAGTTGAGATTACCCTCGCTTCTTACAGAACCCGTTTTATTTCCTAAACCCCAAAAAGAAAGAGGAAAAGGAATCTCATTTTGAAAGGATGTTGGTGTTTGCGTAGTAGAATAGCCTTCATTGTTCCATCCTTTAGGAACCTATGAAACTTCACCTTCAAAACTGCACAACTTCCCCCAACGCTTTTAAGAGGTTTTGTTCAACATTGTAATTGAATTCCGCCTTCGATTATCTCCAAGATAATGAGATATAATTGGCAGTATGGCCCGTAGTATAATAAGCAATAAGTGAATAACGAGCTCCCTTAATTGAGTTTGTAATGTGACGAGAGGTAATAAAGACTATTTCAAGTCTATTTCGGCCCCTTTTAAATGACAAATGAGACAGGCCGGGGCTTTTCATTAATGCATTTGACTCTAAAAGTGGAGCCCTAAAACGCTTAATAAAGCCAGCACAAAGTCCGTTTGTTTGAATAAGAAATGCCTAAAGCTGTCAATCATGACGAAAGAGCTAATAGCCGTCAAGGAACTTAGGAAGCCATTTAAAGACTGAAGTCTTAGTACAGCACAACTTTAATACCAACCTCACGATACGGAGCAGTAGAACGAACCTGAGCCATCCAAGATGTTTTACCAAGATCCTTTCCTGTTTTATCAACAGTCACCTCACTATGTTCCGCACAGCAATGTAGTTGTACCACAACCCAAGTACAACACTCCACACATGATGAGTGACAATATCTGTGGTTCCTCTACATCGCAGTCCTATTCTTGGGTACCTAAACAAGGCAGTCATTATCAAGATGTATGCCCCAGAAAGCCTTCTCCTCACAGCTCGTTTGATTGTGGAATGCCACCGTTTTTGTCCCATAACTCTTTACCAAAACCAGGACAAGCCCAGAGTAAGTGAAACACCCAAATATTGAATGTATCCTCTTTTTCAAACACAGTTCAAGGGGGTAACCTTTTTTTTTCATGAGAAACTTGATCTATTTTTTCAAAAAGAATTGTACATTTTTTTTAAAGAATGATGCAAATTTTCCTCACCAAATTGTTGAAAACGAACTTTATTTCGTTTTTAAAAAAGTTTTAAGAATGGTCAGCACGGCGGTGACACAGTCGTTTAGAACATTTCTGTCCAAAAATTGTGGCGTTTTTTAAAATAATGAAATTCGTAAATTAGCAATTAAATCCAACCAGTTATCGCCTATTTTGGCATTTTACAAAATAACCAAGATACTTTAGGGAAATTTGAAAGCTTAAACGAGCCATCTAGCTCGCTCAAAATCCATCATTTAGGGATTTTTGACCGTGAAAAGTAAACGAATGCTGTCCAAGCGAAAGGTGGCAAAAGACAGAGCGTTCTTAAGTAAACATTTTGGATTTATAACTTTAAGTGTATTTGTTTTTTGTATTCGTATTGAAATCACTAAAGGCGAAAAGAAATCTCACAAAGAAAAGCTTTCATTTCTTCGATTAAGACTTTTAGCAAATTAGTGTGAGGACACTTGGTCCGGAAAAGATTTTCACTCGCGGACAAAGTCGAAGGAAACTCCATTATTTCACTCTAAAATCCATTGTAGAATTTTTAGCAAAAACTGTGGCATAATTGTTATTAGAATCTTCCTGTTTTTACTGACAGAATCCTATTCATACTTTTCCAAGTTGTCTAGAAAAGATTTTATCGTAGTTTATTTATTTTGTGTTTCTTGTGGAGTTCATGAAATCCACCCACCTCGAGTCGACGGAAAATTCATTTCGCTTCATGAAATTCAGTTACATTTCTGCCTTTATTCTTTCTTCTCATTA
>JALHLI010000014.1:5795621-5925861 GCA_023349425.1 Anthopleura sola | reverse complement strand
AGGAAAACCAAAGGAGAATGTTGACCTAGCTTGCAAAACACCTACCCTTGTCCCTCGGAGCTACTCCAGGAACATAGACGGATATACAAGTAAAAAAACTTGGGTTTCCCAACACTGCGTCCGTGACTACGGGAATTAACAACAAGAGGTGTTTCAAGAGCGATGCACTCCCGGCTCAGATTCTTTACTTCCTTAAAGATTTATACCCTTAATCCGACACCGCCATAGTTGGACTAACAGCAGACCAATTGTCTGAGAAAAATAACACCAATAAGATGGTATTTACCATCCCAGGACAACTTAATTTATCACAGCCAAAGATATTTACTCAGCTGTCTTCTGGGATTACGAACGAATGAGATATAAGTGTACCATGAGCTCAGCTTGTAGCGTGTTTAGTTCATTTGAATCAACAGGAAGGTCTTCGCAGTTGATTCTTACCGAAAGATGGCCAATATTTTGGTTTTAGCTGTTCTTCTTCTATCTACTGTAACTAGTACGGCTTATTCTCAAAGTAAGTAACTCATTTTCTATACGATGTTAAAGAGTTGTTTATAAATCGTTGAGATGAATTGGATGAACGGATAGGAATAAGAATGTACACGAGATGGATTGGATGAACGCATAGGAATAAGAATGTACACGAGATGAATTGGATGAACGGATAGGAATAAGAATGTACACGAGATGTATTGGATGAACGCATATAGGAATAAGAATGTACACGAGATGGATTGGATAAACGGATAGGAATAAGAATGTACATGAGATGGATTGGATGAACGGATAGGAATAAGAATGTACACGAGATAGATTGGATGAACGCATAGGAATAAGAATGTACACGAGATGGATTGGATGAAGGCATAGGAATAAGAATGTACACGAGATGGATTGGATGAATGTATAGGAATAAGAATGTACATGAGATGGATTGGATGAACCCTAGGACTAAGAATGTACATGAGATGGAATGGATGAACGGATAGGAATAAGAATGTACATGAGATGGATTGGATGAAGGCATAGGAATAAGAATGTACACGAGATAGATTGGATGAACGCATAGGAATAAGAATGTACACGAGATGGAATGGATGAACGGATAGGAATAAGAATGTACACGAGATAGATTGGATGAACGCATAGGAATAAGAATGTACGCGAGATGGATTGGATGAACGGATAGGAATAAGAATGTACACGAGATGGATTGGATGAAGGCATAGGAATAAGAATGTACACGAGATGGATTGGATGAACGCATAGGAATAAGAATGTACACGAGATGGATTGGATGAAGGCATAGGAATAAGAATGTACACGAGATGGATTGGATGAACGCATAGGAATAAGAATGTACACGAGATGGATTGGATGAACGCATAGGAATAAGAATGTACATGAGATGGATTGGATGAACGCATAGGAATAAGAGAGTACCTGAAATGGAACGTATAGTAATTTTGTTTCATTCTATCAATAGGGTTATTTTCAAACTTTGTTATTTTTAGGTTGCAAGGCAGACCGTTTGAGGCCCAACTCCTGTTTTTATTTCATGCTGAAAGGATACTGCTCAGATGGACGTTATAGTGCGTTTATGAAGAGACAGTGCCCTTCTATGTGTGGATACTGCTGTCCAGATGGAACGCTGTCTAGACTACCCTTTAACGAGGGCTGTAAAGGTATTGTAGTTGTGTGTGGGGGAAAACGCATTAGAGCTAAAAAGCTTAAAAAGAGAATTGATAATCGAAAGGGCCGAAGAGTTACATAATTTAATTTAAAAATCATCATGACCATCGCCATCATCATCGCCATCATCATCATCATCATCACCATCATCATCATGACCATCATCATCATCATCACCATTATCATCTGTGACATTTCTACAGAATAGCTCTTCTTCTACTGAAATTCTCCAACTCGGATATCTGTGTTAGAAGTTGATTTTCGCCGAAGCATGGAGAAAACCACCGATCAACTGTACTCACCATACAGCGAGGAGAGGCAGCGTAGTAATAGTGCTTGCCACCGATGCCTGCCATCATTCTTTCTCCATTTTTTGTTTTCCTAGATTACGAATGTGCACAGATAGACCGTCTACCTCTCTTGACAAACGTGACGACTAAAAGAACATGCTTGCAGTACTACCGTGACATCAACATCAAATCCTCGGACCCCTGGGTCAAGTATTACTGTGAGAATACCTTTAGTTGGTGTTGTATGGACAAGAAGACCTTTGCAGATGGACCAGGGGAGAAAAGATGCCCTTGTAAGTGAGAAAATAAAAGGATAATTCGCGTGCGCGCGCCACCAATTTTCCCGCCACATCCACAGGAACTCCATCAACATAAATCATAGAATGTTTTGTCTGTGATCAGTGGACCGATGTAGGGAAAATGGTGAATGGAATTATTTGTATTATGCTTATTTCTTTACGGCTCACTGAGTAAAATCCCTTAACTACGGTTGCAGATAAACTTTGTTATAACGTCAATTCTGATGAGTACTGCCTCAACCAAACACTTACCGACAGTCGGTACTGTGATTCACCGCAGACCAGCTCCGACTGCGCATGGACGTGTAAAGACTGTAGTAAGTGAATAGAGAAAGTTCTCTTTGATAATTCTACTATTTGACTAATGTTTGGTGAGTTGGTTAATATATGGTGCGTTGGTGCTAGTTGGTTTTATGTTTTGTTGTTTGGTTGTTTAACTCGTTCGGTCGGTCGGTCGGTTGGTCGGTTGGTCGGTTGGTTGGTTGGTTGGTTGGTTGGTCGGTCGGTCGGTCGGTCGGTCGGTTGGTTGATTGGTTGGTTGGTTGGTTGATTGGTTGGTTGGTTGGTTGGTTGGTTGGTTGGTTGGTTGATTGGTTGGTTGGTTGGTTGGTTGGTTGGTTGGTTGGTTGGTTGATTGGTTGGTTGGTTGGTTGGTTGGTTGGTTGGTTGGTCGGTCGGTCGGTCGGTCGGTCGGTTGGTTGGTGGGTTGGTTGGTTGGTTGATTGGTTGGTTGGTTGGTTGGTTGGTTGGTTGATTGGTTGGTTGGTTGGTTGGTCGGTTGGTTGGTTGGTTGGTGGGTTGGTGGGTTGGTGGGTTGGTCGGTGGGTTGGTGGGTTGGTGGCTTGGTTGGTGGGTTGGTGGGTTGGTCGGTCGGTCGGTCGGTCGGTCGGTCGGTCGGTCGGTCGGTCGGTCGGTTGGTTGGTTGGTGGGTTGGTGGGTTGGTCGGTGGGTTGGTTGGTTGGTTGGTCGGTCGGTTGGTTGGTGGGTTGGTTGGTTGGTTGGTGGGTTGGTCGGTGGGTTGGTGGCTGGGTTGGTTGGTTGGTTGGTCGGTGGGTCGGTGGGTTGGTGGGTTGGTCGGTGGGTTGGTTGGTTGGTTGGTCGGTCGGTTGGTTGGTTGGTTGGTTGGTTGGTTGGTTGGTGGGTTGGTTGGTGGGTTGGTGGGTTGGTGGCTGGGTTGGTTGGTTGGTCGGTCGGTTGGTTGGTTGGTTGGTTGGTTGGTTGGTGGGTTGGTTGGTGGGTTGGTTGGTTGGTTGGTTGGTTGGTTGGTTGGTTGGTTGGTTGGTTGGTTGGTTGGTTGGTTGGTTGGTGGGTTGGTTGGTGGGTTGGTTGGTGGGTTGGTTGGTGGGTTGGTTGGTGGGTTGGTTGGTGGGTTGGTTGGTGGGTTGGTGGGTTGGTGGCTGGGTTGGTCGGTCGGTCGGTTGGTCACATTTTTAACTTACTTTTTCTATTTCTTTTTTATCTTTATAGAGGCCAAGAGTCCTAAAGATTGCGGGAAGTTTGGATGTTGTTGGAATAATGTTCCTTCCACAAGACCAGATAACAGGGACTGTCCACGTAAGTACCTTATCCACGTAACCATAACTACGCGTCGTAATACTAGTATTTCAGTTTCGAGTTCTCTGAAATTGCTCAGGGTTAGCCTTGATTTTGTGTAGAATATTCACGTGTGCCAGGGATCGAAGGTCAGTATTTCAAAGTCTTATAGTATTGTTGAAGTTGGTGCCATTGAAGTTACGAATATTTTGATGTACAAAATGAGGCCGCTAACGCAAGGGTATTTAACGAATTAGAAAAATATCTGTTTTGGACTTTTATTCTTTAGCTTGCAGGGATACCTCAAAGCACGTGTGCAATCAATTCAAACATGCCTGTCTTCCCAATGGCCAGTACCGCCTGCGTGAGTATGTTTTGACAAGGTGTCCTAGGACTTGCAATCTCTGCGTGAAGGTATTTTATATCATAGTTGACCTAAGATACTGAAACAACAGGTAGCCCAGTTAAGAGAAAGAGAAAGAGAAAGAGAGAATGGAATGGATATTTCCAGAGAAAATAACAGTAACAGAAGTAACAGCAAATAACAGTCTATAGACAATAGTGCCCATGTTTATTGGAATGACTCAATGTATGATGTATGCGCGAGATGGAGGGAGGGAAGGAGGGAGGGAGAGAGTGGAAGGAGGGAAGAAGCAGGTATGCAGGTAAGCAGGTAGACAATCATATATATATCATACTAAACTTTCCCCAGCTTAACTATTCAGACATCTTGCTCTTTTTATAAAACAATACAGAACACTGTAGGATGAAGAGGACAAGTAGTAAGATGTGTGGCTGGACAGGACGAATCGCTACCATGATGGAATCATGTTGAATAACATGTCTAACAAATAATATAGCTTTTTAACTAAACTTTTTAAAATAACTTAATGTGACGCAATTTTAAGTCCTTCGGAAAAGTTGAATAAATGGTAAAAAAATTAAGAAATAATTTTCTTTTCTTTTCTTTTAGAGACGGATTATATGTTTAATTGTGCGCATGCTTGAAATAATTCCCCAAAGCATCGATATAAGCAAAGACATAATACTCAAGGAAATGAGCGTTAATCTGATAAATGATACCGAATCCTAATATCCTGCTGCCCAAGAGTATTTGCGAGGGTCAGCTACACCATATATACTCCCATCCTCTTCCCGACTAACCGCTTGTACAACTGCATTAGATTTTTTCACGATTCGATGCCCAAGAGCCCGTAGTCCATCTTGGATTGGTTGGGGTAAGATGTAAGGATCGACTCTCTCGATTGCTATTTCGTCTGGGATCCATTGATGATGCAGGCGAGGTTCTTTGACTGATGTTAACAGGGTTTTATTGAACCACATTTTGTCCATGAATACCTAAAAGAAAAGAGTTTTAATATTGGATGGATGGAGGGAGAGAGGGAGGGAGGGAGGGAGGGACGGATCTGAATAGAAGAAACGAAAACTGACATCACCACATACCAGACATATAGCTGATATAATTTTCGGTCCTCCTGCTGCGCCTGCTACAAACACCACCTCCCCCTTGCTATTGGTGAATATAACAGGACTCATAGATGACTGAGGTCTTTTGCCAGGCTTGATAAAATTCACCGGTGTCGGAGGGAGGCCGTAGAGATTTTTCGAGCCAGGTGTGCCGAAGTCATCCATCTCATTATTGTAAACTATTCCCGTTCGTTTTGAACGATACACAGAACCGAATCTGAAAGTTGAGAAAGGATTTAATTAACGTATTACTTAGAACGCTTTGAGCCTGGAAAGTAATGGATAATAGAATAGAAAACCTTACAGATATTATGTTTTTTGTGCTTGCATTCATTTTATGATCAGGTGTTGAATTAAGATCTTTACAGCCTACCCCCAGCGTCGGCTGGTAACCTGAAGGATGTGGGTTCCAATCCCACCAAAAAAAAAAAATTCCGAGAAAAGTAGCTTGAAGATAAACAAATATCTACATCTGTAACTTACAGATAGTTGACGGTACTGGTTACACTAACAGCATCACCGTTATCAGCCAGTATCGACAGATGTGATGTGCCATCGTCATTCCCCATCACCGTATCTCCACCGTAGTACGTGTAGTTGTGAGTTCTATTGTTCCAGATGAGGCGACGAAGAGCCTCTGCGTACGAAGGGTTTGTCATGTTCTTGACGAGCTGTTGATTTAAACAATTGCTATTAATAGTACAAGTAGTAGCAGATCCCGGCTGATTCCAAGGGATGCGGGGGAGGGGAGGGGGTAATACTACCTAGAAATCCAACATATAGTTAATTTCAACTTACACTTTTCTCTAATCTTTTAATTTTTTAGATGGAGAAATCTTTGCCAACGACCCTCTTGTATGGTTCTAGCAAACTGTTGAACGTTTTCCAGTGTTTTGGCTGAAAAAATCTTTGCAAACCACCCACTTGTATGGTTCTAGGGGACTAAGACTTTTTTTGTTTCCCCTCCATGGGAAAGAGAAACAAAAGACAATTGTCCTTAGCACCAGAGTCACCGTACCTTCATAAAACGGTCCCGCCTATATAGTATAGTACCCTATACTACTAACGTCATGGTGTCCTTTCATTATATATAGCATGCGCATATGTTTATTTTACAGAATATGCGCAATATAAATAATAAATATTATTATTATTATTATTATTATTATTATTATCATTATTATTATTATTATTATTATTATTATTATTATTATTATATTTACATACCTGTGTTATGTTTACAAAGTCTGGATCCCCCAGCTGTGTCCTGCGTGCGAAGGCAAACTTGAATGCCTCCACAATCTTGTGGTACGTGAGCACTGAGATACTTTTATTGGCATGATCGCTGGGACTCAGATTATAACCTAAGAAAGCGTATTTAAAGTGAATATGTATAACTGTGGTGGATAACTGTGGTGGAACCATGGGAGTAGATTGGTTGGGTAGTACAGGGGCGTAACCGGGCGTAACCTGGCTATGCCCCTGTAGTATCTCCCCTTAAGAGAGGAGGGGAGACCCGAGGGGAAAGATAGATGACCAACCTTTCAAGATGTTCAGGATAAGTGTAACAACAGCCCCACCCGAGGGGGGAGGGACAGTGTACCATGTCAGATCCCTCAGCTTATTTTGAATGGCCGCCTTTGATGTCACCGCTTTATAGTTTTTCAGGTCCTCCTCTGTAATAATGCCACCAGCTTCTTGTATGTCTTTAGCGATATTCTTCGCTAGGGACCCGTTGTAGAAGGAATTCGGGTCTTGTTGGATTTTAGTCAGTGTGGCAGCTAGTTGAGGGTTCTTGATGATGTCGCCCTCTGATTTCAGTTTCCCATTTTCTATCAGAATTTCACTTGTACGGTAGTGAAAAGGTAAAAACAAAAGAAAAAGATTTATCAGAGCTTGTCTAATGATGAGGGCAGATTTTTTCTTGCAACACAAGTATATGCATCAGCAACATACACACTCAGACTCAGTAGGTACAGCTCTTCTCTAACAGGTGTGATCATGAGGAAAGACAACCACTGTTAATAAACAATGCAAAACTGCGAATATTGCACTGCATGCAAAACAATGTATGAGGATCTGAATCTTTAACATCCTCTTCCAAGATGAATGATGTTATATATCTAG
The DNA here is from genome assembly GCA_023349425.1 of Anthopleura sola. NCBI lineage: Eukaryota > Metazoa > Cnidaria > Anthozoa > Actiniaria > Actiniidae > Anthopleura > Anthopleura sola. Next base: position 5,918,432 of record JALHLI010000014.1, on the reverse strand, counting down.
TTTGTTTAGTGCCTACCTAAGCCCAGGATCATTCTTGATGTACTGTTCTCTTTTCATCATAGCGTCGTGTAGTGGTTTTCCGATCTTGAAGCCATTGGTTGCCAGATCAACAGCAGGTTGAATGAGGTCTTTCCAGGGGAGTTTCCCAAACCGACGCCATGCATTGTACATCCCTTTGACTTCACCCGGGACACCAACAGCTAACGCTCCTATAATTCAACAGGAGATATGAGTGGTGAGCAACTAACTGAACCGCTGACAAACACGGAATGGTACTGGAAAACCGAGGCTTTCTCTATGTAAACATACTGAACTCCGTACTTTATATGTTTTTCACATTCTGATGAGGGCGCGTGGTTTGAAGACGATCGACGGCGCACGTACAAAAAGAACTTACTCATGTCATCGTATAGAGGCCGCGCTTTAACGCGATTCATTTACATATAATTTTTCTCTTCGTCTCTTCGCGCACGATAAGAATTAGTTCAGCTCTGGAGTCACTGCTTTTGTATTGAGCGCGCGGTTTATTTCGTTTGAATGGGAAACAATATGGCAATGTAGCCGTACCGTAACCGTAACTACGCGTTGTGGTTGGATGAATTACTGGAAGAGAGTGAGAAGCCATTCCTATATGTTACGGTTAAGGCGTACCGTGTCAAGCTGTAAGTCAGTACCGTAGGTTTCTCACTTATAGAAAATCGCTCTATTTTAGTTGTTTACATGAACTCACCGATTCGCGCCTTTGTGGTGTCATTGACGTACATGTCAGCGGTCGCACTTGCAGGCGCAACCTCACGAAAGTCAATCACGTGAGCCTGTTTCTTGGTTTTCTCGTAGATCAACATAAAACCACCGCCTCCGACTCCACAAGAATGCATGTTACGAATTCCAATGCAAAACATAGTGGCTACCGCAGAATCGACCGCTGATCCACGCTTAAGAAAATCCCGACCAAGTTCCGAACAGTCGCCGGAATCACTCGCGACGACCGCATGTTTGTAAGGCCCTTCATGATTGGCTGGTTTCTCGTCACTAGATTTCTCGTCCTTGCTCTTAGCCAATCCTAGCCCTAGACCTATTCCGATGGCAATGAGTGCAACGATGACAACCACGACAATAATGACGATGTAAGGACGTTTAAGCCTATGATAAACAGAGATAAGTAAGTACATGCAGACCCCTTGCAGCACTTTGGAATAAGGAAGAATGATTAGGTTCCAATAGACCATTTTCGAGATGCGCGAGCGCTTTCAAAAATGTCGCAGGTGCAGACATGATCTCGAGGTATTTTCGGGCAGAGTCAATATTATTAAATGCGCTCAATCTTGTCCGAAAATGCCTCTTTTTCATGTCTGCGCCTGCGATACTTTTGAAAGCGCTCGCGCATCTCGAAAATGGTCTACTCTCAGGATTGAAATTCTTTTGTTTTGTCCTCCAAATTGAGCTGCTTTGGCGTCATCACATTGCCGGGTTTCAATATTGAACAACTTACAGCCATTCAAAAATACAAAGAAATGTATGGTGTCCGGACATAGTGTTAGGACACCATACATTTCTTTGTAAATTCTAGCATTTTTGATTGGCTGTAAATTCATCAATATAATTGATTGGATTAACTCCGATGTTTTGGCTATGTGAGTTTTGTGTTGTCATTGGCACTCGTACCCAGCCCCACTCGACTTGAAATCCGACAATGAAATGGGTCTATAGACGGAAGTCGGAAAGAACGGCGAATTGGCGCCAAGCAATCGATGTTCACGCCATTGAGCGCTATATAAAGAACTGACTACATACCCATGAAGTGCGCCGTCTAAGCGTGACCAGGCCATAATATGAAACATAGCTAAAATGTTTCTGTATCAGAGCTTCGTACATATAACGTATCTTTTCTTCCTGCGTATTTCTGAGGACCTACTTATAGTCCTCGCATTTTCTAGCTGTAACGCTCTACAAGTTTACATTAATTCCCTTTTTGCTCGTGAAATTTTGAACAGTTTCTGTTCAAGATTACCGTTACTCGTGGTTAATTATGTGTTCTTAGAGCCATCTTTCTAACTGATCCCAAAACTCAGTAAAAATTAAAAAGAAAACATTTAAAGATATATCATATATGGACCAGGCTTAGATGAACACACTTAAGGTAAATGAAAAGTAAAAGCTACTAATCTCGTCTTACCCCATTTTTGTCCCGAAGAAAACTGGAAGTTATAAAGTTCAGTTTAGCACAAGCTGAGCGTGTAGACGGGTAGCTACGGGTTTACTTGCTCCAGGTCAAGCTATCGATATACAGAAGGAATCAAACTTATCAGATTTCAACGGTCTTTATATATATCACAATGATATCGTCCTATTGGTTGTTTAAAAACGACGTCCCAACGGGTTTGGGCCAGTTCTTTTCCTTCGTGACTTCAGAATGAAATGCTAAGCCGTGATGAATCTTAGAGACACTTCATGATAAAAGAGTGAATAATCAATAAGGGTAGCATCAAGATCAATGAAGCTGAACAGACTTCAAATAGCTATATTTCAATCTACGTCAGCATAGTGTTAGGCAATGGCATATTTAAAGATATCCATCTCTCATACTAATCTGTGAGTCAGCACATTCCAAGATTAGAAGCCTACTGATACTAGGAGCATCCATCTCTCATACGAAGATTGGGGGAAATTTTAATTTTAATAGTTTTAACTCGAGTCGAGGGGTAGTTGGTTGGGGCAATCTGCGAGTATCAGGTTTGTGAGCCAGCATATTCCCAGATCAGGAACTCCCATCTCACATACTGCGTCTGCGAGCCAGCATATCCCCAGATCAGGAACCCCCATCTTACATACTGTGTCTGTGAGCCAGCATATTCCCTGTAATCCTCTTAGTGTTTGAACATTCCCTTATATATGCCACACCTCCCTTACCCTCCCCTCCCCCTAACTAAAAACATCAAACCAAACAGTGTTAACTCATGCTTTAATATAACTACCCTTGAAAATTACTGCTTTTACACAGGGATATTTAACACATTTGAGAAAACTTTCAAACAAGAAATGGATTGGTATAATTTAGGCAAAGACAAGCACAAAATAAAAAAGATTCATCAATATTCATTCTAAAACGTTCCTAAATGTAATAATGTTATTTTATCTGAATACTCAACACAACAAATGCAAGTAAAAAAAGTAATAAGGTTATACAGTAATACTACGCCAGTACTTGAACTACGTATAATTTACATAAAAGCTGTTATTTATGTGTTCCTTACTCAAGAAATAAGATCCACGCAGCATATTTAATAATGAATCACAATGTTCTATGTAAGTAAGGAGTACACAATATTTCTACACCAACAGTCCAAGGGTAATTACAATGGAATATAATGGCTCTTTTTGTACTATTGGTGTAAAGGGCATATACAAGAACTATACATTTCACACAGAATGGACTGGCTTAGGAAAATCCAACCTAATACTGTTCTGCTTTCTAAAGATTTTAAGTCTCATCTTCATTGCCAACATCTTGCAGTACAGTTGACTCTCCTCTATCAGCTTCTATAAACAAAAAGAGCAAGCTTTGATTAGGAAATAATTGAATAGAGTTGCAAACACTTGTTAGATGTATAATATTGAAGCTATTCTAAATCCCTCTTTCACCTATGTAGAATGTATAAGGTAATATATTTTTTACATGGTAGTCGGTGGTGGTCTCAAAAAGACTTGATCCAATGTGTTTGTTATGTTTTGAATTGGATGGTTGTGTCTAGGTAATGTGATCTGAACAGTTTTGTCAACAAACTTTCCAAAATTAGCTTCTTAATGGTAGTAGAGTAGATGACCCAGATAAGACGAGCCACTGGATTTGTTTCAATAATAAGAAATGAAGTCTAGGGGCTGGCAATAGTCAAAACTGCCTCTGCAAAAATTAGGTACAAGTCTGGCTACCATAATTACACTATTGCTGCCATAACAGCTGGAGATTACAATCACTTTCTAAAGGAGGGACTGTTTTTCTATGTACCAGAGGCTACCATTCTACTGTGCTAGATCTTGAACAGCTTCTATTATAACTTATGCCCATTTTCATAATGTGACCCACACAATTGCATTTTTAATTCAACTAAATTTCCAATGGTCTGATTGGTCATTTAAATATGAAAATGGGTATATAGAGATTATCACATGTTAAGAGCCTGATATCGTTTTTTATTCATGAGTTTCCTGTATCATATCGCTCACTCACTCATTTGCGATATATGGGAAACTCATGAATAAATATGATATTAGGCTCTTAACATGTAATAATTTGTTTATTAAACATGTAGGGTTGATTATATATTGCGAGATTTTATTGGACAGTTTACCGTGAAGTGATATTGTATCACTTCACTGATATGGTTTTTATTCATGGCTTTATTTCACTAAATGTGTAATAAATTAGAATATACTTGAAGTTGAAATAGATAAATAGATAAATAGTCAGTGGCTACAAGTATTTGTTATGGAAAACACATTAAATGGGGAGAGGGTTAAAGAATTTTAGTTAATACTAAATATATTTAAAAGTAATACTCCCTCTCACCAGAAAAATCTTGAATAGAAAAGGGTTTGAACCTCAAATGTTCAAGAATTTATAATCTAGCCATCTGCCCAAGATAAAGGTGCCTTCCCTCATTTCAGTACTGAATAGCAAAATAATTGCTAAATAGGAAATAAAGATTAGTCCATACCTTCTGATGGATGATCAGCAGTCCAAAGAGTAAGGTTATCTCTAAGAAGCTGCATAATTAACGTGCTGTCTTTGTAGGAATCTTCACTGAGCTTGTCCAACTCAGAAATAGCATTATCAAAAGCTTGTTTTGCTAATTTGCAGGCTTTTTGTGGATCATTCTGAATTTCATAGTAGAATACTGAGTAATTCAGAGCAAGACCTAGACGGATAGGATTTGTTTTTCCAAGTTTTTCTACAGCTATTTTTTGAGCCTCATCATATGCTTCCATTGAATTGTCTGCTGCTAGTTTTTCACTCTTGGGGTCATTCTTGGTGAACTCAGCCACATACCTGTAATAGTCTCCCTTCCTAAATAAAGACAGAACAAATCATTAGAAATAAAAAAAAAAAAAAGCATCTGGATGACTCAGTAACATAGCCAATGGGTGGGGGGAGCTGCCCTTCAAAACGTTTGATCTTGGCGCTGAAATTTTATGAATACATGCAGGATTCCTGTGGATATTGCAGGAAAATGGTACATTCCCCCCCTTATGATTGAGAGCTTGCAATGCCACTGGGATGGCCGAGATCAAAATATATCATAATTCAAGATACATTGGATATTGAAAACTATAACTTAATCTGTAGACAGGTGTTTAAGGCTAATAACTCTGAAATGAGCTTAACTTGAAATAAGAAACTTAATAACTAAATAATAATAGCAGTGAAATCTTGCAATTAATATAGAATATTATAGGTTCAAGGTCAATTTGATGAAAATATATGTTTTTTCAATTTTCAAAAAATTAGTTTGGTTTTGATTTCGAAAATCTTAAAGCAAATACAATACCCTAAGATGGTTAAAATAAAGCTAACATTACCAAATCAATACTTATTTGAAGTATTCAAAGATAACACTACCAAAATATGTATGCCTATTCATATATTATGAGTCATTTTTCAATCATGACAATCTACATCCTTTCCATGATATTTCTAAGAAATTCATAGATGATTTTTCTTGGAAATTCATGTACACATTTTGAAGAAAATTTCGATCAAATTGAGGAAATTTGATTTAAATATCAATTATTTTTCTTTAACATCAGTAGAGATAAGAATCAACCAATATAATATTGCCTTTTCTCACTGACACGGTAAAGCAGATGAAATCTCAAGTACTTCCTTGTTTCAGATGACACAGGGTTATTTTTGGTTATATTTTCGCTTCTAAAAGCATTCTAAAATCAAAATATCTATGCTAAACTATGAGAAACATAACGTCAATGACAAAATCTCCCTTAGAAAGATTAATCAAAAGGTTGACAAGATTTCATAGAGTTTAGGATAAAATTTAAAACTAAACAGAGCCTTCGATAACAGCTGGTTTGGCATTGATCTTGGCTGGACAAAATCAAAAAGCTGAATTTAAGGGGATTTTAAGAAAGAATAGTTTGTCCCTTCTTTAAACTGTTGTAACACTTGGAGATCGGGATAAAATTAGAACTTTGCTTAACACTCTTTCCTAACAATGTACACTTGACAGGGGAGAAAGGTATTATGAAATATTTCTGTCTCAAGACGAATTTTTGTCGTTTTGACAAAAAAAAACAGATATATTTTGTACAGTGAACGGAGAAGAAATAATAATATAAAAGGTTTTGAAGGTGTAAAAAGAGTAAATATCTCAAAAACTAAGTTTGAATTGTTTTCGATTACAAGTATAGGAAGGGGTTGTGGTTTTGAGGGCAAACTCACATTTTATAATAGAATACTTTCGATTCATCCGACGCGGCCGACTCGATTAAATGGTTAGTTAGAAGGTCCAAAATTTCTTCACAGATATCGTTAAGTTCCTTCTCGATCTGCAGTCGATATTCTACAATCATTCCAAGTTTGGGATTGTCTTCGCCCTTGCTTTTTTCCTTCTGCTCAATGCTAGAAATGATCCTCCAAGATGCTCGTCTCGCACCGATGACATTTTTGTAAGCCACAGATAAAAGATTACGCTCTTCTGTTGTCAGATCAACATTTAACAGAGCAATGTTCTTCATAGCAGCGACCATTTCTGGAGGAGAGAGGAAGAAAGATGTTAGCCTTTGCTTTGCGTCTTGTCAAAACGTAAACACGGTGACAACACCACAGAAATGTCGAGTTATTAGGATTTTTTCACTCAAGAAAACATGAAAGAGTGCTTATCCATCCTTATAATTGTTCAAAGATGTCTTAGGCAACTCTTATAACACATCACTGCCTTTAAAGAAAGAGAGAACAAGAGATAGGTGCGTTGCTAGTCGGCTCACTCAAAACTCCACAATATCATGGCGACACAGCTAAGCGAAAGCGATTCAAAAAAACAAAAATGCAGCCAGAAATTCAAACCTTACCATCATATCGCTCAGCCTGTTCGGCCAACTTGGCCATATAAATGTTATCGTCTCTATCGGCCATGGTGATGGCTGAAGAAAAAGGAGATTCAAGAAGATGAAAATTGCAAATAATCTACTCCTTCTCGATCAAAATGGCCGTCAAGACAGGGCGCGGTAAAGCGGCTTGCATACCGGTCCTACATCACGTGACAACTGACGCATGAATTACCATAGTGACCGCAAGGACAAGAGGGGACAACTCATAAGCAACCAATCAAAATTGAGAATTCTAAAGTAATAGGCGGCAAAAACAGCAATGCAAAATAACTGCCAAAAAGGGTTATAACGCCAAGATAGTTTCCTCTGTTGATGCAAAACATATAATTTTGATGCCACTGCTTGACCTCTTTTGGTTTTTAGACTAAAATTCCACAAAAACTTTGCGTCGCTATGTTATGAATCATAGTATGGTGGTAGCGTCCATAAAATGTCTTGCTTGTCAAAATACAAAAAAAGGTTTATATTTGCATAAATTGGAATTAAAAACAACGCTGGTAAAAGAGAAATATATGAGACAAAGAAAATAAAATAAAAGTATATTTAAAAGAACCCTGCTGAAAATAAAATAAAATTAAGAGTCAAATTAATATTGCGCCAAAAATAACCTTTTATGCGAAAATTTTTACATCGGGTAAGCGACGTCCAGTAGCCTTACTTCCGTTGTGAAAATCCGCACACGAACTCATTCTTCTTTTATCATTTTCTCGCTTTGTTGTGTTTTTGTATTTAAATGCTTCATGTAAAAAAAACAAAGCTAATATCTACATGTATCACAAGCCCGAAATACATATATATTTAAAATGTCAATTATTACGAAATTTCTTTTTCTATTCGTTTTTTGTATGAAAAAGAAAACGTCGCCCAAACATTTTTTTTTTTTGGTATTACATACGAGCCCGCTGTCTAGAGAGTCAGCGTTCTCATGCAACCAAAACGTGCTCAGATGTGTTGTTTATTTATTGAGTACTGCGCACCAAGATGGCGGCCACGTGGAGGGACTGTAAGCCAAATCTTTGCGATTTGACGTTGAAATCTGTCGAAAAACTTGGCTTTACTTCGATGACACCTGTACAGGTTTGTGAGGAAACTTATATTTTACCTAATCACGAATTATTTTCTTTCTTTTGTGATTGATGTATATTTTTACGACCCATTGTGTACACGTCTGGTGATGATTGTTGTTGTTGTTGTTGTTTTATGTGAGAGAAATCCCTTTGGTCCTTCTCAAAGTATTCGCTTTGATTGTTGGATTGTTTTGAGTGATTTCCCATTGAAGAGGCCTGTCAAGATAAATACAGCAATCTGATTGGTTCTGATATTTTCTTTTTATTCCTTTCCCACCAGGCTGCAGCTATCCCATTATTCATGTCCAATAAAGATGTTGCTGTGGAGGCGGTAAGTTATCTTCCACATACAAAATTTTCATTGTTAGAGCACATTTTGTTTGAATAGTCATATCTCAATTTGATCAGACAGTTTTATCAAACAGAATGGCAAGCGATTTCAATGTTATTGCATACTGTATCATATCATGTACTATAAGTCAGTACTGTATGTTTCCCACTTGATCATGTAGTGATGGTAGTGATATCACAATACCAACACATAGTTCCAGTTACAGAAGAGTCATATTTCATTTAGCAGAGACCGTCATTTCATCTCCTGTCTCTTGACATGAAGAAAAGTGTTGCATTCTTTTTTGCAGAATTAGATCTCTGTTTTATGAACATTTGCATCATTGTGTGCAACAGTTGCAGAGGTTGGCACATATGCACAAGGTGCAATGTTGTGGTGGCATTTATCTGTTGCACATTGGATCATTTTTCAGAAATGTATAATGCAATAATTGTAGATTAAGTAGGCTGTTTTTCTTTTGTTTAGGTGACAGGTTCAGGGAAGACTCTTGCTTTTGTGATTCCAATTATAGAAATGTTGATGAGAAGGTAGGTATTTAGATTTTATGACAGTTAATAAAATGAATTCAATGTCAAAGTGGTGATGATGGTATAATGATTAATGGTGATGATGAAGTACGTGACGTGTACCATATAATGAGGATGATCTTGGTGGTGGTGATATCAAGATAAGGATAGTGAAAGTGATGGTGATGATTATCACTTGTTGATGATTTAGTAGTGGTAGCATGTTCTGATGGTGATGACGAGGAGGGGGATGAAGTTGATGATGACAGTGATCGATGATGGTGTTGATGATGATCAATGGTGATGATGATGATGATGCATAATGATGATGTTGATATGTCATTCTTGTAGTATTTAAGTTAATGCAAACTAATCTTATATTTTCAGGGAAGAGAAGTTAAAGAAACATGATGTAAGTAAGCACTCACACAAACATCAAGACACACTTTATTAAATATCTTTAAACTAGACTCATCTTCAACATGTAGATCGGAGCTCTTATTATTACACCAACAAGAGAACTTGCAAAACAGATTGAAGAAGTTCTTTGTAATTTTACAGAAGGAACAACGAAACTCAGGTAAAAAAACTTGTGATGTCATAGCTGACATGTTGGTTGAGATTTGATTTTCAATTCTTTTCCTCATTATTTTTCCAGACAAATGCTTTTTATTGGTGGAGCAGAAACATCAACGGATATAAAGAACTTCAAAGATAATGGGTTAGTTATTGGTTTGATAAATAAAGATAATGATCATAATGATGATGTTGATGAATGGTGATGATGATGATGGTGATGATGATGATGATGATGGTGATGATGATGATGATGATGTTGATGATGGTGATGATGGTGATAATGATGATGATGATGGTGATGATAATGATGATGATGATGATGGTTATGATAATGATGGTGATGATAATGATTATGATGGTGGTGGTGATGATGATGTTGATGATGGTGATGGTGGTGGTGGTGATGATGTTGATGAATGTTGATGTCTTTAATGATGAATGGTGGTGATGATGAATCATGATGTTGTTAATGCTGATAATGATGGTGATGATGATGATGATGATTTTCATGCTTATGTGGATGAATAATGGCAATGATAACATTGAAGGAAGGATGTTGATCACTAGCTTAATATACATCATTCCCTTGAGTATGATTTCTTTTGTTTGTCAGTAGTGCTTGAAACAGAACATTAATGTGGGTGAGGGTCAGATAAATAATCTTGGTTGGGTTAAGATGGCTTAAATTCATTTTAATCTTTAGTGGTAACATCATAGTTGGAACACCAGGAAGACTGGAGGATCTTTTAACTAGACAGCACCAGCATGGGATAGATTTAGGAGCACATTTAAAATCCTTAGTAAGTAAAGGGGTAGGGGAGGAAGGAGGACAAAGAGGAGAATGAACAGGAGGATGGAAAGGGGAGAGGGGGGGTGAGTGGGGGAGGAGGGAAAAAAGATGCCTCTGCTATGGAGCAATGAAAGTAATTGATCTAAGTTGCAACCATACAGTATGTGTTTGTAGACAACTCCATCTATGATTCTTGCTACGCCAACACTCACAAAACATATACCTGGTTTATGTTTCAGGAAGTTCTTGTTCTTGATGAAGCTGATCGTCTACTTGACTTGGGGTTTGAATCCAGGTAATGAGAGATATTGTGGCTACTCTGTCAAGAGAAAATAAGTTATTTATGAAAATAAATATTGAAGCCTTATCTTTGTTCTTTTTGCATTTTTCTAGCATCAACTCCATCTTAGGGTTTCTTCCAAAACAAAGACGAACGGTAAGCCATGTCAGAAAATTTTTTTTTTAATCAATTGTAGTAACTTTAATATGGAATATATAGCCAATAAAGCTTAGATATCACTAGATGCAAGCAGAATAGATGCATATGCAAGGTGGTGGGCCAAATGACATGGGTTCTGCATCCCATTTGTGGCCTTGGCTTTTAAGCAATTTCTATCAATTTTGATTGTAATTCTGTAATGTGTTTTAGGGATTGTTCTCTGCAACTCAGACAGATGAGGTGGAAGCGTTGGTAAGAGCAGGGCTAAGAAACCCAGTAAGAGTAACAGTCACAGAAAAACAAACCAGAAAGAAGGTATTATTTAAGATCATTATCTCTTTGATACTAGACAGTTGTCATGGTGATAAATATCATTATCAAGGGACCACAAGACTAGTAGGGCTGGAGGCTATAACCCCCCCCCATTTCCCCCTCTTACATACTAGTCTCTTATTAACCGGTAATCATCTTCATCAACTGACAGAACCATCATTGTCATCATCATAACTCGTTGTCCATTCTACTACTTTTTTTATATTCATTAATATTTTTTACCCCTTTCAGTCTTCCCAGAGAACACCATCATCCCTAAACAACTTTTATATGGTAAGATATGAAATCTTGAAACCTTCATCAATGGATGTCAATAAAGAACACTGTCAATAATTATTATTTTCTTTACATGACTGTCTTGTTGTACAGATCTGTGAAAGTGAAGAAAAGTTTTCTCAACTCATAGGCTTCCTTAGAGAAAGAAAGGTACCATTTTCGTTCCTTTAACTTATTACTAAAATAATACAAAATATCAGTGTTGTTAAAGCTAGTACTGTTCTCAGTGGTAAACTTGTTTTAAGCATATTGTTATTTTATTGTAGGATCAAAAACACATGGTTTTCTACAGTACTTGTGCTTCTGTTAACTATTTTGGTAAAGCTTTGACTAAGTAAGTATATAATGGTATTGAAACATTTTCTACTTTTCATGACATAAAGTTATAAATGGCATAAAGTCGATCCAGTAAGGATGTATGAACCCCTCCACTAGATCCACCCCTGAGCACAAGTATGTTGAGTTTGTTAGTTCTCTTCCTTGTTGTAAGGTTTCTTTTGTAAATTTAATAATGAGACTACTTTTGTTGTTGAAGGTTTATTCCTAGTGTTACTGTAATGGCTCTTCACGGACAGATGAAATCCAACAGACACAAAATTTTTGACAAGTTTAGGAAACTAGAAAGGTACAGTTTATATATATATATCTTTAGCTGTTTTGCCCATTTCAGACATTTAGTGTCATTCCTTTGGGAATAAGATTCTTTGTTTCATTTGCATTTAAACAAAGAAATTATACAAATGTGCAAAACATTATGCCAAAGCTAAACATGTCAATTGTTGTCTCCAATTTTACTATCCCAAGAAGGTGTATTAAGCCTCGAAATTTAACCCATCCTCAGTCCCCAAGACAGAATGAGAATAATGTTTGGCAAGCCCCTGCTATCTTCAGACCCTCTAATCTCCTGTAACAGTTTTCTTTACATAGTTGTTTTCTAATTGTCATTCCAGTGGTGTTCTTGTCTGTACTGATGTTATGGCAAGAGGGGTTGATATCCCAGAAGTCAACTGGGTCATACAATATGACCCTCCCAGCAGTGCAAAGTATGTTATATCCAAATATTAAGTTATGTTATCTTTATCATTACAAGCCATATAATATCTTTAGATTTGTACAGTCGTATGTACAAGTAGCTGATGTGTGTGGCAATAAAATGATGATTGATGCTGATGATCAATGCTGATAATGATAGTGGTGATGCTAATGGTGTTGGTGATGATGACTATGGTAATTATGGTGATGACAACAATGGTAGTTGTGGTGACAGCAGAGGAGGAGGCAGCAGTGGTGACTGTGATGGTGGTGATGATGATGATGACGACGACGACAATGACGACGACGATATGGTGAAAAGTAACTGTCAATGTACTTGTAAGCACAGTTGAAGCAAGATTTGTAATATATCACAGACTAATAAACAAAGATAGTTTGACAAATTATGACAAGTTTTACATACTAAATATATATGGTTTTCTTGTTAGTGCTTTTGTACATAGATGTGGAAGAACAGCAAGAATAGGAAATGAAGGTTAGCATCTGCAACTAGTATTTTAAGGATGGTGGTACTTCAAAATTAGGCAGGGTCCTAAAATATATGACAGCGGTACCTTTGAAGACAACCAATACATAATAAGTTTCTCTTTCTTAATTGGATGATACAACACAATGGCTTTTTTTTCCTCACAGGAAATGCTGTTGTTTTCCTTCTTCCTCAAGAAGACTCGTATGTTGAATTTATATCAATAAACCAAAAGGTAAGAATATTTTTTGATATAAAGATGTGCATCTTGTTTCTTCAAGCTAATCTTTCTCTGAAAAAAATCTGAACTCCAGGCATAAGAGTCTAGTACTGTACTCTTAAAATCCAGGAAAATTTTAAGAGGCAGTTTTGTTAATTCAAAGACCTTTTTTTCACATATTTGAATTTTTCTGATTCTGGCCAGAAAAATTACAGAATTTTGTAATATGGAAATATAAATACGTAACCTTTATGTATGATTTGCAACTTGCAGGTGCCCCTACAGAAACTCGAAATGAATAAAGATTTCCCTAACCTTATACCAAAGCTTAAGAAGTTGTCTACAAAAGATAGGTATTTGGTATTTTGCTGCTGAGACTAAATTGACTCATGTCACCAAGGGAGACAGGAATTTGGGGAGGATTCCAGCCTGAAGGACATCTGTTTATTCTGTCTAATTTATGACGTTCTCATGGGTGGGAATCGAGGGTAGTGTAGTGCTAGTGCACTCACCTTTGCCCAGGGTCTTGGGTTTGATGATAGGTTGTTTCAGGCCTTAGCAAGTCTCTTTTCCTTTGAATACTAGGCTGTTCTTTATTTAGCTTGTCTCAATTTTCAGCTTTGTTTTTCTTTCAGGGATTTATTTGAAAAAGGAACCAAAGCATTTGTTTCCTTTGTTCAGTCATACCGAAAACATGAGTGTAGTTTGATCTTCAGATTCAAAGGTAAGTTAGTTGACAGTAGTTTGATTTATAAACATCCAAGTCCAAGGGAGTGGCAGCCATTTTTGTCAAAAGGTCCAAATCCTCATAATTTTAACACCCCCCCCCCCCCCCCCCCCATAATGGTATTGTTCCCAAATTGGAAACACTGCTTTGTAAGGGATCACATGTCCTATTCTGTTTCCTTTGGATTGTCATCCTCTGTAAATGTCATAAATAAATTTTGAAAATGTTATATTTATTTTAGATTTAGATCTTGGACGATTAGCAGAAGGATTTGGGCTTTTAAGACTACCCAAGATGCCAGAACTAAAAGATGTTACAATCCAAGGCTTCACTGCTACAGAGATAGACTTTGACAAAATTCCTTATCAGGAAAAAATACGGGAACAACAAAGACAAACCAAATTAGAGTCCCAGAAGGATGGGGACCCGAAAACTAAACAGAATAGAAAACGAAAAATAGGGAATGAATCTACATCATGGTCTAAGAGGAAATATAGGAGTATTAAAAGAGCGAAAAGAAAGGCGAGACAAGAATTCAAACGGAAGCAGAAACATCAGTTTGATGAGAATGACCTTGATGAACTGGCTGCCGAAGTACGTTTAGTAAAGAAGTTAAAAACTGGGAAAATCAGTAAAGAAGAATTTGATGATCAGTTTGTAGGGTCCGAGGAAAAGACAGATAGCACTTGAAATTATTTTACTAAATGTAAATGTATTACATCCATTCTTAAGTTGGTGTTGAGCATCTTGTCCAAAATTAATGGATCAGGGGGGGTGGGATAAAGAGGTGGTTCAAGGGGCAACAATATAGACCCCTTGCTCAATGTCGAGGACTAAACAAAATATTTTCAATCTCAGAGGATTGGAACCTTTTGTTTTGTCCTCCAAACGGAGCTGTTTTCTGAAGTGCTGTAAGGGATCTTTAGCAATACTTCATGTGACATAAGCCAGAGATGGATTGACTTGTGAAGAGCTTTTGTGAAAATGGTTGGCGTATTAACATCACAATGCTATTGTTAGTAAACATGAAGTATTGCTATTTGTTTTATCATTGAAATTGAGCTGCATTGGGAACATGCTGCTGACAGGTACTTCTAGGTACTTCTATAAAATGAATTAATTGTAACAAATAAAGAACAAGCAAGACTATGCACAAGTTGTTTTTATTGATTTAATAGCGTCTGGGCTTGCTCAGAACTTCATTTCATGTGGATATTGGCCCTTTCGCAGAGAGAACAGAGATTTAAGGTACTTCTTCATGTGGGCGACATTGGAGACTAAAGGTAGTACTTGATCGTCTACTGTCTTCTGGTCCTCAATACGCTTGTCACTCACTTTTTTGTCCTAAAACATAACCATTTATTAACATTTTATTATTAGTTGATGTAACCTTTGCAACATTATTCTTCCATTGTGCAAAAAAATCACAAGTAAGGTTATAAATGATATTGGGGAAAACAAGATATGCAATATCTACTCATGAAATCCTTCGTACCTCCTCAGTATCTTCAAACATGTCTTCTGTTCTCCTCTTCTTCTTGGGTTCCCGTTTGAAGTAATCGTCATTAAGGTTATCAGGTAAAGTAACCTTACTGATGTCAAGAACTGTGGATGTTGCTATGACGTATGACTGAGCGACTCTTCTCATGGGAACACCATTTACTTTGTAGGGTCCTGGGAAATTCAAATATACCTTTAGACATACTGTAACTGAGAACTTCTTCTTAGGCATTCCATTTTGACAATATACCAAAACAACATCAGGGCTGTTCTAAGTCAGGGCACAGCTAACTCACAGACTGAATAGACCTCATTGGCTTGGGTGTAATGTCCCATTTCAGACCACGTGTCATTCCCCAGAGTATCATTTCATTGTTTAACAGTTGCGCATGAGAAGATAGATACATGAATATGGATACAACTCAAACAAAGAATCTTATTCTCAAGAGAATGACACATGGTCTGAAATGGGACAACATTACCCAAAGCCGATGAGGTCTATTGGAATTTAGCTTGTTGGGTTTTGTGGAGGGAGCAAACTGGAAAACAGGAGAAAAACCCTTGAATCAGGGGAGATACCTTACAATCTCTACTCCCATGTGATGGTAAGTCCAGCAATCAAACCCAAGACCCAGAGGTGAAAGGCGAGTGCATCAATGCTATACCACCTTTTTATTCCTATGGCTAACCTATGCAGTCTTATGAAGCTTTAAAGAATCAATTTGGTTTTAATATTATTTGATTTTCAAATTAATTACATTATAAAACTTTCATTAATCCAGTAAATCAAACTTCATTAGCAATGTATGGGTGAGTTTGACTGTAAAATAAAGCCTTCAAAAGATTACTTTTCCATGGTGAGAATGGGGATGTAGATCAAAAAGTTTTCAATTGGAAAAAATTACATCTATTGAGATTCTTTATCCACACTACCATTGTTTCCCATATGAACTGCAATCTTTCTTTAATGCAATTCTTAGTATTCTGCTAACTATGTGATATGAGTTGCCACTGGTTCACTGCCATGACAGCAGAAAACCAATTTCACAACAAGTAATTGTAATGTTTGAGTTTGCAGAATATTGAGAACTCCAGTAAAAAAAAGCATTTGCAGAATGCATTTATACATTCCTCACCTGTAACTAGAAGAAGACCAGAGTCCAACTGCTTTAAATATACCACTCTCTGGAGAACAAGAATCACAGTAAAATTAGTGCCACAGGTAGTGTAACTATATCAATTTTCCAGATAAGGTCTTACCTTTCCTCGGTGATTTCCAGCAAGGAGAATGAGAACTGTACCAGGAACAATGGTTTGTCTCAGCTTGGCTTTGCCAGGCTTCTTGCGGTTGGCCAATGGCTTGGGTACATCTTCAGTTGGGTAGAAGCGTGACTATGAAATAAAAAAATTAAAAGTCTCAGATGTGATTAATGCATATACAGTACGCCACATGGTTCCCTTAAACTTCTTAAGTGCTTTCATCAATTCTTGCATGTAGTTATAAAGTATGCAAAGATTAGCATTAACACAAAAGGGTTAGGGAAAATACAGTATGATGAGACAAGAGGTGACCTTGCAATGATAGAGACCTTTTTTTAACACCTAGAACAATTACTTGTGTCTCGGTCATTACAAGGTCACCTTGTCTCACTTTGATGCAAAGTCACAGCTACCTTTCAAGATGGTGCAAGGAACTATTGAATTAGTCTTTATTTTCAATATGAATGGTGAAATAGAAAGTTTGTGACCTCATGAAGTATACACTCCAACAATGAGACTTTTATGCTAAAACAATTAGACCCTTTGCTTGTACATCAGGTATTACTTGTACCCAAAGCACTGAGCCTAATTGTCAAAGATTTCAGAGCACAGAGCAGAGTACATAAAAATGTTAACAAGCAGCGACATACCTCTCTCTTAACAGGAACAACCCTTGAACCACCATTCTTGTCTCCTCCGATCTCCTTACGCTTGAACTTCTCCTGTTCTTTCACTACCTTCTTGACACCAGTCTTCTTACGCTTGTACAGTGCCCTCTTTTTGTAAATAGTTGAGCGACTGTATCGGCCAATACCGGGCACAAGCTCCGGGTTACGTGATGTGTGGACTTTTGCCATCCTTTATAGGATTATTAATAATAATATATTACTTATTAGAATGGTTTTGTATGAATGGGAAAAGATAGTGAAAATTCTTAGTTGGACTATCAGGGATTGGATGATACATATTATACAATGAGCAACCATTTAATTTCTACAGCATATAGTAGAGTGCACTTTGTGGAAGTCCTTAAAATATGAATCCCACTCATCGGGCACTCATACAAAAACCGTTCTACATAAAAACACTAGTTATCTTTAAAACCTCCAGACTTAAGATTCGCGCAAAATTAAGTGAAAATACGCAATGCGTCTTATTATTTAGTTTAACTATAATGTAGAGAAAAGGTCCTTGCAATGAAAAATGACAAGTATGAAAATCTACGATCCTAAAACAGTGGTATAAGCTAACATGTGTGACAGTATCCAACCAAAACAGAAGAGTCATACAAAAGACCATTTTAAAATCTTTATTACAACGGGGTATTAAAAATTGCCACGCAGAATACTTCGAGATTAATCAAGGAATCATTTTCATTCATTAATAGCTAAAGATGACCAGTATATACTTAGTTTTATTACAGATTCTAATCGATGGTGTTCGCCATTTTCTTACCTTAGAAAAAGCCACAGACGAAGAGAACGAGAACATCCGGGACATCAGCTTAGTAAAATCAGAGACCGCGATTAAAATTTTTGTTTGGTCAGCGTCGATCCACAGGGTTCCCGCATAAGACTATAAAATCTTTTAAATTGAGTGCGAAAACCAATCAAGTTGGCTCACAAAATCAACAAACAAGACTTAGAAGATACCATTTGAATTTTATTTGAATTAAGAATCGTAGTTTTTGGCTTAATTCTGGGTTCAATTCTAACAGTTGCATAAATAACAGCTGATAGGGGTATGGGGTACCTGTGGTTAAGCTAAAAACGCCTGGTGAATTTTGATATTCTTGATCGTGTGGTTCAAAGACCTTTTGCACGCTGAATGAATACCCCACCTAAATAAAATACTAAGGATTTCAAACACTAAGCTAAAGCTGCTAAAATGTTTTCTTTTAGAGCTGTGCGATCCATAAATCTGCGCAAAGCAGGCAAGGTAGTCGTAGGGCTGGGAATTTCGGTCGCTGGAATTGGAACTTTTGCTAACTTTACAAGTCTGTCTGCCCGGGAAAAATCAGTGCAAGAGCTTTCTGCAGGATTCATGGCTGCACCGTTATCCAAAGCCTTGGAGGAAAACAGGAATACTATGAGAACAAAAATGGAGCTTATGATTCTGAAAGCACAAGGGGATATTTGCAGGAAACTCGCAGAGATTGAAGGAGATAGTTTTAGAGTTGATCGTTGGGAAAGAAAAGAAGGCGGTGGAGGAATTTCTTGCGTTATTCAAGACGGTACGACTCTCTTATAATATTAGCTTTTTTCCTTCAGGCTGATTGCTAACTAATTCTTAATTTTACATTTCGATAATTCGAGCAGAAAAATTGTGCATCACAATAAGATCCCTTTTTACTGGTGTTTTTTTAGCGCTTATTTGAAGTACAATATGTATTACGTAACCTATCTGAAAGTATACACAAGTCACACAAGTTTACGTTTTCCCTTCAATTTTTATATTCTACATAAAAACTTTTTCTTCAATGATTTTTAGATCATTTTGTGACATAGTATATAGTAAATAATAATGCAATATAAAAAAAAAAAAAAAAATTGGAGGGGCTAATCATCCTTGCTTGCAGCTGAAGAGCTGAATTACGAAGGACGCAGCTCAACGTGGTCGAGTTGAAGGCATACAAAGGCGCCTCGGGCTGCCACCATACGACTCATGTCTGACCACGGAGCACAGCTCAGATCGAATTAGGGTATATTTAGAATATTTTGAATGGTCCACTAATTTTTATAAAATGCTTTAGTCATATACATGTACCTTAATTAACTAGTATATAAATATTTAGGGGGGTCCAAGGATGCCCGTGACCCCCATTTTGTAAGACTGACCACATGTGCTGTTAGCCAGCTGAAAGAATTATATTGAAAACGTGCAATTCAATTCAGCTGATGAACATTTTTTAATTTTTTCAGGTAAAGTATTTGAAAAAGCAGGCGTTAATGTCTCAGTTGTGTATGGAATCCTCCCAGATAAAGCAGCTCAGCAAATGAAAAGCAGAGGGAAGGAGTTCAAGGGATCAGATTTGCCATTCTTTGCATGTGGAATAAGCTCTGTAATCCACCCTCGAAACCCAATGGTGCCAACTGTGCATTTTAACTATCGCTATTTTGAGGTGGTTGATGATGATGGTCAGAAGCATTGTTGGTTCGGCGGTGGAACTGACTTGACCCCATATTATCTTAATGAAGAGGTATGTATATAATAATAATATAATAGTAATAATAATAATAATAATTTATTTAGGGTCGATGACGTGGGAAGTGGTCGCCCAATCTTCCGAGCAGCGAGGCTCATGTTAAAAACGCTCGACAAAATAACTAATAAAAAGAGTACAAAAACTATATTATAATATTAAAAAAGTATATAAATCTTAAGATTAACCTAGCTAAGTTATGAAACGAGAAAACGGAAACGAGAAATGCTCTAATTAATGAAATAAATGTATACTACAATATGCATGTATGGAAGTTGAGGTATATATTTACCTGTGTGCTTGTATTAACAATATAGCATGGTGCCACTTTTTGGGCAGATGAATGCACAACCAACATGATAGTCGAAAGTCGAAATTTTATTAGAGATGTGTTAATCTGAAATATTAATATTTAATAATAGCCCAACTCTCCCACAATTTCTATTTCATTCAAATGCAGTTTTTCCTTTTTTTTTTTTGCTTTGTTTTAGGATAGCAAACATTTTCATGGTGTGTTAAAGAAAACTTGTGATAAGCATGACCCAACTTACTATGCAAGGTTCAAGGAATGGTGTGACAAGTACTTCTTCATCCCTCACAGAGGTAAGGAATAATCCAATCATTATCCATCCATCCCCCCAACCATTGATCAAAACACCATCCATCCATCCATCCATCCATCCATCCATCCATCCATCCATCCATCCATCCATCCATTAATCCAGGAATGACCTGTAAGAACACACACTCAGACAATAATGTAAAGAAAAACAAAATAATTATCAACATTATTTTCTTCTTTCTAAAATCTTTAAGGAAAATCAGAATTATTGACTTCTGATGATAAACAGAATAATTATTTGCATCATCTACAGGTGAAAGCAGAGGCATTGGAGGAATCTTCTTTGATGACCTTGAAAAACCCTCAGAAGAAACACTGTTTCACTTCCTTGAAGACTGTGCAGCTGCCGTCATTCCGGCATACATTCCCATTGTGGAAAAGCACAAAGATGACCCATATACTGATGAAGAACGCTATTGGCAGTTGATACGACGAGGAAGGTAAATACCTTAAAAAATTATCTTGTTGGGTTTTGCAGAGGAAGGGAATAGTTAACAGGTGGACCCAGAGAAAAACTCTCAAATCAAGGGAGACTCCTAGTTAACAAACTATATTTGCATGTGATTCCAAGACTGAGACAAAGTACAGGACTACTCATTCCTGTTGCCAGTGCTGTGCACAGGACTGTAAGTATAATCATAGAATATGATTGCCATGTATGGTGCCTGCCGCACAGGATGATATTAGATGGAATGCATGTGATGTCATGGCCCTTATTAATATCAAAGAACTATGTGACATGGTATAGAATAATTTAGGAGAGAACTACAGTGTACTACACAGTATAGCACAGCAAAATGGTGTATTACGAAGCACAGCATAGCCACGACACGGCACAGCATGGCACACTGTACGAGTACATACTGTAATGCATCAAGTAACCCATTATAGCACAGCATAATAAGAAGAACTACAGCAGCATGTTACATTATATGGCATGGTACAGTATATCACAGCACAGCAACCACAATTCACGACATGGCTCAGTATGCCACCTTTAAGCAAATATATAGCACCACATTCCTAATCCTTTGTCTTGTTATCTTTCAGGTACGTCGAATTCAACCTTGTCTATGATAGAGGGACCAAGTTTGGCCTCTATACACCAGGTGCTCGCATAGAGAGCATTTTAATGTCCCTTCCACTATATGCATGCTGGGAGTACATGCAGACGCCAGAAAAAGGGAGCCGAGAGGAAAGGGTGTTAGAAGTGCTGCGAAAACCAAGAGAATGGGTACAGTAGAGAGATACTTTAGAACATTTTTATAGTACTAAGAAAAAACATGAAGCTAAAGTGATTGGGGAGATCATGGGTTCAAAATGATCTATAAATGGTGAATACCAAAGAATGAATTGCAAATGAAAAAGCTAGATAATTGAAATAATAGATAAATAAATTTGCATTATTTCATAACGTTTTGAATGAAGATCTTTTTCTAATAATTGTCGTATTGTCTTTACTTGAACTTTTGCGCAGGGTACGAACCCCGAGTACGTAACATGTATATGAATATCAAGTGCGCATGGTACGAACATCGAGTGCGTAGGTACGAACACCGATAGCCCAGGATACGAACACCGAGTGCCCAGGGTACGAACACCGAGTGCCCAGGGTACGAACACCGAGTGCCCAGGGTACGAACACCGAGTGCCCAGGGTACGAACACCGAGTGTGCAGGGTACGAACACCGAGTGCGTACGATACGAACACCGAGTGCGTAGGATACGAACATCGAGTGCGCAGGGTACGAACACCGTTCGCCTCTTGTTTCGCCCCTCGTTTTGCCCCTGTTTCGTCTACTTGGCGAAACCATCATAAAAACAATATCAACCTTTTTTCAATTTTTTTATCAAAACTATGGCACATTACAACATTAATATCATCTTCATCATCATCATCATCATCATCATCATCATCATAAATAACAGTTACAGAATGTGATTTATAATTTAAGCTTACAACCTTTATCTAAGTATCAAAGTCATGAACACCTGAATAACCCTTGTTATGAATAATACGTTATAATACAACCTATAACTCGTGGTTTTCTAAAGCTTTTTTTCTTGAGTCTAATTATCCTTAGTCGGATAGACAATTACAACAGGAACCGCAGAGAAAGCAGAACATTCTGTTACACCTGTACGAGCCACGATACAATTGACTTTCGTCTGGAACGGAAACCAACTCCAAAACACTTGTTATTATGGGTAAACCTCAACTACGTTTAAATTAGGCGACTTGAAAAGTAAAAAAAGCCAAGAAAACGATACAAAATGTTTATTGTGATATATGAAATGGAGCAAAAAAAATTATTGGATGAAAGAAATTTTCAAGTAGATCACGTGATCAGAGCTAAAAATAACCCAAGATGGCGCCGGTGAAAAAAATAAGAGAAAAGTATGTGGTTTAGTTTTATCAGATAACGAAAAAATAAATAACCGTGAATTCTTCAAAATTCAATGTTTATTTACCGATATATATTTTTATTTTAAACATTTCCACTAAAAATGAATTCCAAAATGATGATTTTTCTATTAAGTTTCAGGTTTTTTCGTTTGATATTTAATTTATTTTTTTGGGTCAGTGCTACGGTCTGAATGTTGTCTGGTTTCGTAGCAAGGATATTTTGTGATATTAACGAAATTAAATATTTAAAAGCAGATTATTTTCTAGAATATCGTTAGGTGCTCTTTGGCAAATAACCATTTGGCAAAATTTCATTTTCAGCGGCGCATTTTTGAGCGATTTTTTAGCCTTAAGAGAATTTCCTCGAGTTTTTTTCTTATATCTCACGTCAAAATCTGCAATCATACACAAAACATTTTTCATTCTAATTCACATTTCTAATGAAGAAATTAAAACACTTGCCACTTTAAACACTCTAAAAGTTTACGTACGCTAGGTTATCACTAGCGGAATTTCACTTTCCTGCTTGGCAGAGGTTTCCATATTTCTCCCCTCTAACGAGAAAAGAGAGGAGAGAAATAAGGAAACCTTTGCAAAGCAGGGTAGAATTTCACCAATTCTTAGAGGAAATAACTTTTCGAGTTTTCATTCACTTATTCAAAGTCAAGAACTGATGCAATAGTCCTTTCCAGAATTCACTTGGTTGATCACGAAACAATGGTTTCAAGTCGAGGTTTGCCTTGATAAATAAAAGAATAAATGATCGTGATCATCCAAGCGAATTTACTAGTAGGAAAGGTCTAATATAAAATATCCAAACTTTAGAGAGAACCGCGCCATTTTGTTCTTTTCCTGAATAACATGCCGTGGTTTTCTTCATTCCAGCTTCAAGAAATTCGGTTTAAAACAACCTTTTAAAGAAGGATATCTTTAATGAACCTATAAAGTCGAAAATGTAGTAAATTCCAAATAAGAACCGTGTGAAGCCAGCGAAACCTTTCAAATGTTCAATGTACAAGCTAGGCTTCGCTTGTAGCATATTTGAGTCATATCTGTAAACACTATCTTTACAAGGTTTATTCTTTCGTCAATTTTTCAATTATTCATCTTAGTTTTACCTTCAGGCTGTGTGGAGTCATCAACGATAAGAAAAATAATTGCAAGCAACTTCGAACAACGACAATGTCAACACCAACAACCTCACCATCTTTTAAACTTACTCAAGAAAAACGCGTTTGAAATCAGTCGAAAATTGAGATTTTCGTAGAACCAAAGGCGGCGTAATAAGAAAATATCTTCATGTAAAAACTAACAACATTGAGAATTCTGCATCTAATAGTTTTTTCTTAATTATTATGAAAATATAATTTAGTTCCAATATTTGGAGGTTTCTTTTTTCATACTTATTCAAATTTCTTCTCAGCCGGGAACGTTAATATTTAGTTTCAAATTGGCTTGTTGAAAATCCTGTAATTTGTGCGAGAAAAATTCGATAAAAGTCAGTCGAGACTGAATATTATAAAATATGAGGGTTTGAAGTAAAAAGAGGACAAAATTGCAAGTAATTGCATACGATTTTAGTTGGCCGGCTTTCAAATTTTCACACGAATTCAAAAATTAAAGTTCGTGGTCAGGTCATCTAGTTTCTTTTTTTCCAAAATAAAAACTATTGATATTCCAAATTCTCAGTTCATGGAAAAATAAAATTCTGTATTCCATTTTTGGCTGTCCTCACATTACTGTACAAGTGTTTTTTGGCAACGACTTTCTTGACAATCAATGACAATCCATCCCACCTGTACATAAACCATTCACGTCACTGGTTAAATGAGAAAAACTATTTTGTGTAAAATATTCAATATTCATTTTGAAGAGCTCTAACTGAATTCTATTCCCGTTCGCGTTTACAATTTTTGGGATTGAATGTCTTAGACTCACACTCAATACCTTCTTTTAAAAACCATTTGAAGTCGAGAAATTCGTGTATTATTAATAAGCTCTCGTTATCTTTATTGTATTATGTATATTAAAACAGTCTTGAAAATTATGCTGAATTTTATATGGACGTACACAAGAAAGGGTCGAGAGCAGCTGGCGAACAGCAGAGTCCTCTGTTATTTAAATTTTAATTCAGAGCTAGGTTGATTTTTGTTTATCACAACCAGCACCAAATCAATGGACAGAGAACGGGAGAGATGTGGAAATAGAACAAACGAAGTGGAAAATGGTGCACGACTTTCAAGGTAATGTTCTTTTGACATTAATTCTAAATATTTTTCCAGCTTCGCTCAAAGATAGCGAGGCGAAAAACGTCATTTGAATCATAGCCCTCATAGCTTATATTACTAATACTGCTTTGCGACAACTTAATCCATCGCCTAGCAGCGATTCGAAAAAGAAAAGTCACTCATCGTATTTTACTTATAAATGAGAACAAATCTGCTAAGAAATAGTTACAGAATATCAGTCAAAAATTCGAGTTCAAATTGGAGATTTTCGAATATTTCTACTTTCTTCATAATTAACATTCGTATTCACTGCATCGTCTTCAAGATTTTTATGAATTTATTTGAAAAAAAATCAATTTTGGTACATTTTAAGTCCTTATTTAATAAATGAGCGAATATTTTAGCCGAGAACAGTGTATTGCTGTTTGTGAATGTCTGGTAGTGAATTGTATTTAAGATAAAGTGTAGTTGACCAGCTAGGAATATCTTACTCATGTCTACAGGGGAAATTTCTGAAAATACTTCGTATATTTTTGTTGTTTAATGCAAAAAGCTGTTTTGAATATCGTTTGCTTCGAAGCGTTTTAATTACATGACACCAAGCATATTAGTGGAGCCGGAATTTACTCTTCAATCATTCACGTTTAATTTTCGCTTCTTTGACTCGATACTTTGAAAGTGATACTCAAATGACTAAACTTTACGAAATGAAAAGCCGTCTACTTTTCGACACAAAGTTATCTCTTTTTTATTTACTCTTTATATGTACATACTTAATACTTTAGCAAACACGTTTTTGCGTTTAGACGTTATATTTGCCAAATAGTAAAACCGCTTGTCTGACGGTTTGGACGTTTAGCTGTTCAATCCATAAGTTTATTTCATATTTTTCAATTATAATTTTTGTCGTTATAATTTTCATCTTATTTTTCTTTGCTTAAAAAAGGAGTAAAATTCGATGCAAAGGCAAGTTATGGTTACAAATTAGGAGAAATGTTTTGGAAAAAAATAGAAAAATAAACGATCTGATTGGCTGAATTCCAGTGCACATTAAAATATATGTATTTTGAAGTCGGAACGTTCAAAAATGGTTGCGTTTTTGTGGACAGTTTGTGGGCCGAAGAAATGCACATCTATGGTCATTTTTCTATCAAATTCCTCGAGTACTAAACCTCTTCTCTCAACATTCCGGGGTTTTATTTTTCGTTCAAGGACTTCATCCCCATTTCATAAGTTTTTCATTAAGAGTTCATAAAAAAGCGGAAGCTTCGGTTGATAAACCGGAAATTCCCTTTCATTCTAGTATTGTACGCGCTCGTACGCGCGTCGGGACGCTCGTCCTGAAACCAATTAAAAAGGGCGGGAGAAGATTATGTTCTACTTTATTTTCGCTTTGTTCGAGAATTTTTGCAATCAGGAGTTTTTTAATTTTTATGTTCCTGATTGCTAGCCCACATAATTCTAAGAAAGTAAAAAGCCATTGCATAGCATGGAATAATTTTGTTCTAACACGCGTGCGTCCAGTAGAGATAAATCGTGTAATACCAAGGCAGATGTTGGGGGGTCAAATGCAGGCGGTTAATTACTAAGAAAAACAATTGATCATGTGACTCAATTTGTAACCAATCAGCATTAATCTCGCCACTAGAGACTGCCTTCCTCACTTGGTCAGCACCGAGAAACGTCTCTGGGGACGAGATTGCAATCACTATTCACATAAACGTCCAAAAACAATTGTCTATTACTACGCTAGAGATATTGAAAGTGGAGGCAAGAAAAACTAAGTTTAAGTGCTACGAGACGCGGGCTAATGTTAAGACTACTTTTCTGTTGATTCACCTGAAATTACAATCTTCTCATAATCATCTCGCGATTAACAGATAAAAGCCTAAGATATCTTGAGACACTGCTAAGTCTCATTATATCAAATCATATACACTTGTCTTTCTTGATTGAGCTTTTTTATTTTGAAAAGATAGCAAATGAGACTTCATGTTCTAAATTTATCACTCCCATTTTTTTCCTTTATCGACTTAACCGGCTGTTCTTCAACAACATAGATAAGTGTCTGGGTTTCTAAAGGGATGCAACATGCACGGCCAACACGCAAATTATCTGACACTTACATATTTAGCGTGTTAAATGTTTTAAGCCCAACGCCTTCTTGATTCATACTTGTGCATTTGCTCATGTTTTCAGCACGTGATAAACAATCTTAAAAAGCTTGCCGGGTCAATTTCGCGGTAGTTTGTTTTGGACTTCAAAATGAAGCCAAATGAATGATCCCATTAGACTAATAACCTCAAGCTGTGACCCTCACCGTAGCCGGTTTAGATTTTCAGCGTTAATTCCGATTGAATATATACGTCTAATCCGTGGTATCTTGCGCTTTTAAATCACTATACAGCATGCAGGATCTATAACTAAAATGAAAAGATTGGCACTAATTTTACTGTATCTTAACGTTAATATATAATCGCTTGAACAAATCTCTTTGGTACGTGTCTGCTAGTTCTTTGCTGAATTTACGAACCGTAAGAAGTCTACCAAAGTCACGTGAATGAGTGAGAGGACGAACACCGAGTGCGCGTGGTACGAATACCGAGTGCGCAGATACGAACACTGAGTGCGCAGGGTACGAACACCGAGTGCGTAGGGTACGAACACCGAGTGCGTAGGGTACGAACACCGAGTGCGCAGGGTACGAACACCGAGTGCGTAGGGTACGAACACCGAGTGCGCAGGGTACGAACACCGAGTGCGCAGGATACGAACACCGAGTGCGCAGGGTACGAACATCGAGTGCGCAGGGTACGAATACCGACTGTGTAACATATATATGGACATCGAGTGAGCGTGGTACGTACATCGAGTGCGCAAGCCGGGTACAAACACCGAGTGCGCAGGGCATGAATATCGAGTGCGCAAAGTACGAACACCGAGTGCGTAACGTATTTATTGACATCGAGCGAGCGTGGTACGTACATCGAGTGCGCAAGCCGGGTACAAACACCGAGTGCGCAGGGTACGAACACCGAGTGCGTAACGTATTTATTGACATCGAGTGAGCGTCGTACGTACACCGAGTGCGCATGGTACGAACACCGAGTGCGCAGGATACGAACACTGAGTGCGCAGGATACGAACACTGAGTGCACAGGATACGAACACTGAGTGCGCGGGATACGAACACTGAGGGCGCAGGATACGAACACCGAGTGCGCAGGATACGAACACTGAGTGCGCAGGATACGAACACCGAGAGCGCAGGATACGAACACCGAGTGCGCAGTGTACGAACACCGAGTGCGCAGTGTACGAACATCGAGTGCGCAGGGTACGAACACCGAGTGCGTAACGTATGAACGTTGAGTGTGTAGATTAAGGCACCTTTTGACCTTATCGTTTTCATTGTCATACGCTTTTCCACACCAACAGCTTTGTTATTAGTCACCAAAGGTGCAGAACCCACGGCGTCAATATTCTTAATATTCCTAATTGATTCAAAAATATTTTGACTTACTGTGTTTAGTTAATCGCTCAGCCACTCTCGAACTGGTGGAATTCTACCAAAATATTTTCCCAAAACAGTTAACATTTTCCCATGTCTTTATATAATTAAAGTATTCAACAGAAATGACTGATAGATGACGTCATGTCTTCCTTTAGCAGTTTGCCCGTTGGGGGTGGGGATAGTCACAGCTTGATCTAGTTATGATGAGAGTGAGTCTATCTTTAGCTAAAGAATAACCAGACGTCGAAAAAACTCGGCACAAAAACTTAAATATTCTAAAAAGATTCTCTCACACATATGTTTGATACGAGTAGACGCAAAACATAAACTTTTGCCCGAATAATAGTAAAATAAATATGCCAAAAAATATATGAGAACTTGGAATAGCTCATGGCTATTTTTCCCTAGTCTAGTAACTGAGATTGTATAAAAATATCAACTTGCCTTTCCCATAATTTCCTTGGTATTTAGGATCATACACTCTATCGTGTATGAATTGAAGTGCAAATTTGGATTTTCCCTCATAAAATATTAATGAATCTTCGATGAATTTTACAAGACTCTATGAATATATTAACTTTTTATCTTTAGAAATTGCTCTCTCATTCGCTGAATCGTTTACTCTTTAATTTGAGGTTTTCATCTTCAAAACAAGGAAAAAATAACTGAATTTTAATCAATCACGTGATATGAAAAGTATTGATAAAATTTTGAATGTGTTCGCGCAATTGAGTGATTATAATTTTAAATTATTATGACATGAAGGATAGGTATAGAATTTCAATTAGGATTTAATGGTGGTGATAATTTTGGCTGAATCCTGTTTCGCTTTTAATGATTATTTTACTCACAGAAATATAGAAACATCTGCATTTTTTCTTGTTAAAATTAAATTTTATTAAAAATTCAAAGTACTCAAAGGAGCAATCTAATTTATACAATTGTTTCGGGAATAACTCTTAGAATAATCTTCCTCGATCCCAGCATGGTGTAACTAAGATCAAAACTCGGTTGATTTTTTTATTTCGATTTTCTAGCTCGCTAGAGGCGGATACACCAAAATTACAACTCGTTCTTTCCTTCTGACAAGTCTCTTTACGTCACATAAAAATCCAATGTTTTAGTAATGACTGACTTCTAAAATACTAATTTGAAGAAAAAACCGTTGCTACAGTTATATACTGAAAAATAATTCGGCTTTCAATTGCATACTATCTTTGAATATACGTTGTCAAAGTCATAGGAAATCGTATGCTTGAAATTTTGAAGTTCTAACGTACTAAAAACAGTTATTTTCTTCATTTCTAGTTGTTTCGTTTTCTGGAAGAGTTCATAGATTATAATAGCGATAAAATATGTTGTGGTTGAACGACATCTGAATTGCAAAAGGGAGTTTTATCTGAGTAAACACTTTTCGTTTGGCATTCTTAAACAACGCTTGGCAAAGGAGCCACTTCACACTCACTCCGTTATAAAAACCTACTGGTAAGTTCTACATACAGGAAACTCCTATTGCAATCATTTTCTTTTCATTTAATCGATTTTCCATGGTTCAATTTTAAGCACAATTCAATTCGGAGAGAAAATTATGGAGATTTTGAGTTCTTTTCAATTCTTGTACTAAGGAATAAGAGCATTCTTTTGATGAAAATACAATCAAGTTCGAAATATTATAATCTTTTACTAATAAGAAAAAGTAGAATATTAGCATTTGCTGTTAATAGTAAACTTTTAAATTCAGCAGAATATGATTTTTAATTGAGAGGAATCATTAATGTAGAAATTGTGTTTTTGATTTTCTTTTAGGGGAGAGTCTGTTTGACGCCATCTTGATATGTGGCTTTCACCTTCGTACTTGTGTGGTAGAATCAAAGCAAAGCTGTCATCAAAGAATTAAAATGGTGCAAAAATAATGTCTTTTCAAATTGGTTGAATTCACAAAGTTTGAGCCGAACTTTTTGAACGTTTTTTCTACCAAACTTGGTTGTACGACGATTCAAAATGGCTGTTCAAGCAACTACAATGGCCGGGACGACAAGGCGCCCAAGTCATGTCACAAAAGATTGGCTGACCAACGTAACTCAGCCTTCAGTTGGCGACGAAAAAATTGTCATTATAAATATCGGAGGAAAAAAGTTCGAAACCTATGAACACACTCTCGACCAATTCCCAAACACTCTCTTAGGGTCTTGCGAGCGAAGGAAAACCTTCTTTGACAGCAAGAAAAAGGAATTCTTTTTCGAACGACATCGTAGCTCATTCACAGCTATTTTATATTATTACCAATCTAGTGGAATCCTCGAACGACCTCTTAATGTTCCAGAACACATCTTTTTGGAAGAGATAGAATTTTTCGAGCTGACAGACGTCATTCAGAAACGAAATGAGTCCGAAACGAAAAAACAGCTTGACGAGAACAGTGACAGCAATGAAGATTTGAACCACAACAAATACTTAAAGAAAATTTGGGTCACTTTTGAGAACCCCAACTCGTCAAATTTCGCCAAAGTCTTGGCTGTAATTTCACTTTCTATCATTGTTCTGTCGATTGGTGTTTTCTGTGTTGAAACTTTGCCCTCATTGGATGATAGTAAGCCAATCACAAAGGTTTATCCAAATGGCACAAAAACAACAAGACCTGGTAAAAATGAGAATGGGCGTGTGTTCTTTGGCTTGAATGCTTTCTGTACAGCTTGGTTCACTCTTGAGCTGATTCTACGGTTTCTTGTGTCTCCTAATAAGATGCGCTTCGTCAAATCTTTTTTGAACATTTTGGACTTATTGTCTATAATACCGTTCTATATAACCCAGGCGTTGTCTGGACACGCCGGGGGTGTTGGGGTTCTGCGTGTTATGCGTGTCATCCGCGTGGCTCGTATCTTTAAACTCTCTCGCCACTCGCGAGGGCTCTATATCTTGGGCAAAACTCTGCATTCTAGTTTTAATGAACTTGTCATGCTGTTCCTATTCCTATTGATGGGAGTTATCTTGTTCGCTAGTGCCGCGTACTACGCCGAACACCAAGAGAATCAAATGTTTGCCAGTATTCCACATAGCTTCTGGTGGGCGGTGGTTACCATGACGACCGTGGGGTACGGAGACATAGCACCTATCACACTTCCAGGTGAGTCTATCAATCATCGTTCGAGATCATTGTCATAATTATTATCGGTTAATTAGAAATGGGTTGGAGTTGATTAATCAGTCATATATAGTAGGTCGTTCTCTTGACCACATCCAAACATGTCCCCCGTTAACGTTATGCAGGTGATGTTAATGAATTATTTAAAACGATTCCGCTTCGACGACCACAAAATAACGTGGAATCTAAGCGTGGACAGACTGGGATTGGCATTATTCTGCCTTGATCAGGAATTAAACGGCTTGTTGGCGATGGTGACGACAATTTTTTTGTCAATTTTAAGAAACTCTAATATTACTGGTTTGCAATCATTTCTATAACAACAAAATAACAAAAGCCATGGCCGCCATGTTGGTTGATTTAACAACAGAAAAACGTAAATCTTCAGCTACATTCGCGTGAGGGAAACTAGGCAACAAGTTTAATAAAATATAGCATCTGTTAAAATGTAATTGCAAAACAATTTTTAAAAACCCTGCCAGTATGCATTTAAAATTAGTTTTACAGGACCTTCTTGAAAATAACTAAAGTGAAGGAGCATCCTGCTAAAATATAATTGTAAAAAAAAAAAAGAAGTTTATTTACATTATATTTCGACAATGTCAGGGAAAATATAGAATTCCATGTATCGATTACTGATTATTTACTCATAGATATTATCCTTTTTTGTGAGTCATGACAAGTTAGATATCATATATCAGGGATGGATGCAGACAAAATATAACGAGGGGCTTGACTGAATGTTGCGAATGACACTGCCAGAACTTGGAAAAATATTTGAAAATATGCTTTCTGTTCCACTTCAAGATTTTTAGCAGAAGGGGGCTACAGCCCCACTTTGCCCCTCCCTGGATCCGCCCCTGTAATATTAATTGAAGTTTGATTGTCTTCCAGGTAAACTTGTTGGAACACTTTGTGCCCTGTCTGGCGTGTTAGCAATAGCTCTTCCAGTCCCAGTCATCGTCTCGAACTTCGAGTACTACTATAAAGAGGAAATGAACAGAAGAGAACTAGAGGCGAGAAAACTAGGAGCACTGGCAACCACGCCAACCGAAAGAACGGTTTCTTATCGAAGCTTAAATCAGTTCGTCCCGAAGTCGCCGTACCTCGAGCGAAAAATACTAGAAAGGGAGCTACGGTCTGCGCACTCGACTCCAGATTCTCTACGCCGAAGAGATTTCTCGCACTACTCGCCCGCTGTTCATAAGAAGAATGGAGCGATGAAAATGATACCACACGAGGCTATCAAAGAAATAGATGAAAATAGCGAGGATGATCATAAGGACAGCGGTCCTCCTTATAAAACTGAAACTAATATATAAAGAACTTGAAAAAAACTCTTTATATTACTTCAAATTGCTCAGTTTTGCTGCGAGGAAGCTTGGACTTCAAATTAAGGCTAGTGGCCGCAAAATTAGAATTTTTCTATGAATTTCAAATTAATTGATAAATAATGGTTCTTCGGATGGCTGGCTCGCAACATTAGAAAAATCGTAAATACAGACAGTTGGTCGTCCTGTGGTTTGAAAAGTCGCGAGAGACTAAGAACTGGCTTTTTTATACGGACAATAACCTTATAAGGGTCGAAAGCACCATATTTGATAAAACATTAAGAAGTAACTCAGGCAGAACCTATAGTGTGCCAGAAAAAGTTCGCATCCTGGAGCACTGGGCCTGAGGTGTGCATGGTCGTCCATAGGAGACAATGAAGGTCAAGGTGGCATTTGAGACAATGATTCCTTATTATGTGTTCCTAGTGTAACCATGTCATGGTTGTTGGTGATGTAAGTGTTGGCTGTCAATGCGACCAGAAGAGATGTTGGCAAAGTTGGCCAATCGCCGGTTGAGAAATCTGACGTAGACAATTCCACTCGACTGCGCCCGGAAGTCAAATGGTGGGTTTACTCCACTTGACTGAATATCCTTTCTTGTGCAGTATGTTCATCAGCTGAATCGCAGGTGTCCACATATTGGAGCAGATAATGAGATTCAAAGACTTTTATGAGCTGGTTGAAAACCAGGAATAAAACAGCAGAAAGAATACGGAAGGAATGTACTAAAAAAAAAGGGTTTCTCTTTAAAAGTGCTAAATTTTCATATGCCCAAGAGGACATGAAATTAAAAATGGAAAACCTGTATCGGTCACTTTCAGGTTCCTGTCCTTCGAGCAAGTTTTGTCTTCGGTCCTCGGGTCTCATTCATTTCATGCCGCCACGAATTCTTCAATTGTCTCTTAATATCTAGAACAGCGTACAATGAAAAATAAACAATAAATATTACGGTCTATATTCCCGATGACGTCATCAGCTATGACGAGACATAAATGACGTCAGAACATCTAAGGTCAAGCAGCAGAAAGGAAGCCCAAATGAAAATTGAAGTTGTACGAAGCAGTTCCTGCTGTGTAAGGAAACATTAATGCTGCCATGGCAACGTATGACGCAGTATGTGTAGTCATAGTAACGTACACGTATTGAGTAGTGAACGAAACCTTGGATAAGTATTTATGAATTTATATATTTAAGCAAGATTTAAGCCGTTTTACAAAAAAACTCGGTGTTTCAAGGTATAACTGAGCCTAGGCATGATTGTCACGTCCAGCGGTTTTTATATGGAGGTAGGATTGCAAGTCTCAATCCTTGTCATCAGATGCCAGGCCCCAAAAACATCGCAGGCGCAGACACGAAAAAGAGGCATTTTCGGGTAAGATCACGCGCGCTATTGACTCTGCCCGAAAATGCCTCGAGATCATGTCTGCGCCTGCGATGTTTTTGAAAGCAGTCGCACATCTCATTCTTACTGCGCATGCGTCAAGTAGTCGAACATGCGCAGTAAGAATGACAGGGAATCGGAGCCGAGAGCGCTGCCTAAAACGAATTCGCAAAAATAGTATTGTCATAAATAGTCTACCCTTTAGCATTTTGATATTAGCCTTAAAATTTTCTTGTAAAATTTGTTACTTCAAAAACCCAACATCTGATGTAAGAGATTTTGAATTTAGGAATCAGGATCCTCCATTATGCTGCATTCAGAGGATTTCCTGATTCAGAAATTTCTCAAGCGAGGCCGGCATGGAACGGCACAAATCTCCGAACATTGATTTAATGATGTACTTTTTATAATCTAGATTTATAGTTGATTTTTTAGTGACTAGTATAGGCTGAACCATACCCCGAAGCATCTATTGCGCGTAAGGTTACTTGAAACGGAGTGATGTTACAAACTTTCAATTCAGCTGAGAAAGAGCGGAATATGTCAATAGACCCCTTGCAGCAATTTCCAGAGAAGCTCAATCTCGATTTTCTCTACTGTTTCGTCCTCCAAATTCAGAGACATCGAGACAAGCTATGATACAAGTGCTTCTGTTACGTACAGTGAGGGGTACATAAGCAAACGGCTGGGAATTTTGGCTGTGCATGCCAAACGCATTGAGTCGCGCGTGTTTATCAACCTTGCGTGTAACACGCAAGCATGCATGACAGACCTGCATGTTAGTTGTCGTGCAGTGCTAAGTTACGAACTATAGTTCCACTGAATAAAACTTGTGTTCGGCGTTATTTCGTATTATTCGTTGTCCTTTTAATATGGCCGTACCATATTTTCCCATGTCAGACCTCGATGTAGAAAATTTCTGAGCTACATCACATATAATAGTACTCAAGAGAGTATAGACTCCTTGCAGCACGTCGGAATGCAGCTCAATTTGGAGGGCAAAGCAGTAGGTTTCAATTCTCAGGAGATTAAAATTCAATTTACCATCCAAATTGAGCTGCTCTGACGTCACGTGCAAGGGGTCTATTGCACACGGTTTAAAA
Source organism: Anthopleura sola (assembly GCA_023349425.1). Classification (NCBI taxonomy): domain Eukaryota; kingdom Metazoa; phylum Cnidaria; class Anthozoa; order Actiniaria; family Actiniidae; genus Anthopleura; species Anthopleura sola. Next base: position 5,882,812 of record JALHLI010000014.1, on the reverse strand, counting down.
TTGGGAAAACCTTCTATAATTCTGTAAACAACAGACGGTGGAGTTTCACAGCAGGATGTATTATGGCCTAGCTTCGATACAAATAAACACCATATAAGGCATGATGAACTAAAGATGACCACAATGCATCATGTTTGTTATCTCAGAAGAGGTCCATGTTGTGGAGTCAAACACCTGAACGTTTCCCTTGGCCCGTGGGAAATGGAATCTATTGTCATGCACTGTTAGCCCTCCAACATGGCCACCATGAAATCTCTCTCGAACGAGACGAAAAGGAGTAAAAGAAACGAAGCTTGGAAACGAGGACGTATAAAAACTATGCATTTTTCCTACAGGCATCTCTCGCTTTTTGAAACAAATCATCAAATTCCGGGCTTCCTGTGTATTGCAGTTGATGCGAGAAACTAGGGCCGGCTTTGTCCTCCCAACTCTTTCCAGTCCTCCTCGTCCGGTAATCTTAACAACAAAGGAATCCCATAAAGCATAAAACGAGAGTTGCATGCAAAGTATGCTATAATTTTTCATTGGTCATTTTCATAAGTATTCAGCTTTCAATTGTTATTAAATGATAAAAAATTAAGGCTAGTTAATTCTTTACTCTTTATGAACGCTTTGACTTTTTTAGATTAACTAATTTCATAAGAAAAAAAAAGAGAGACCGAGGTAGCCTGGGTACCTCAATCCTTCCAACAAAGAGAAGAATAAGAAACATTGAACATACAAATCATTGTTCACCTTGGAACGTGTTAACAATGCCATAAAAACCGCGTCATCATCTGCGCAAAGAAAGGAGAAAACTGCGAAATGAGATCCAAAATATGGAAATTATTCCTGTTTGGGATAAGCGAAAGTTAAGCTAGGAGCTGCCCAAATTAGTACGACATTTAACTAATGAATTGCTTAACTTTCTATTCATCTATAAGGAGGTAAAAAAGATAATCCATGGATCTTTCTTAACAACAGATTCCTAATGAATCCATAACAACCCGTGAGATGTAATTTCAATTTTCTATTTATCTTCGGCGTTTATTTACTTAGAATGTATATGTCTTTGTATCAAAAAAACTCAATCGTAAAATATAATGAAAGAAAAAGATATATTAGTGTGTTTTAAACGAAAAGTAATGTCAATAAGTGTGACTACTGGTCACCGACGAAGGTGATTAACAAAAGCCACCTGAAGATGATGAAAATGCATGGTATAGAATTAGAGTGGGGAAGAAATTGAAGAATAGATTAAATTTGAATCAGGCTAGACTTTCAAGGTGTTTTATATCAATCGATGGTTTACAGCGAGAAGTAGAGAAAGAAGAAAGGACGAAAGGGGAGGGGGAAAAGAAATAGAAGGAAAAAAGAAAAGAAAGGAAAAAAGGAAGAAAGGAGAAAGGAAGAAAGGAAGAAAGGAAGAAAGGAAGAAAGGAAGAAAGGAAGAAAGGAAGAAAGGAAGAAAGGAAGAAAGGAAGAAAGGAAGAAAGAAAGAAAGGAAGAAAGGTATCGAAAGAGTGACCTACATGCATATGAGAAGTTTATCACGAACGACATGACTAATGAATCCCAAAACTAAGTCCTAAAACCGGCTTAAATTTCTTTCTCAAATCATAAACGGTTTTCAATATGTCAACTTTACCATATAAAATATATTATTTGGGCGGGCAATTTTTCATCCCAAAACGAACATTTTACCACCACTTAACTTTTTCAGAGCGCGCGTTCGATCGAATCTTTATCATTATCATATATGACTCAGGAACTCAATTCTTCAATGGACCCTTTACTAGATCTTAATAATCTAATTGGTTATCGATGCAAGATTTTAGTCATCAGATATTGAGGATAATGTGGTTAGTTATCAAAATCTTGATAAAGAAAGATTGTATTGATTCTCCAGCTCAGCTCATGATGAGATCAAAGTATCTAACTAAACACTAACAACTCTTCCAAATTTTTGAAATGAAGAAACATCCTCTGTTTTTGTTTACCTTTTTCAGTAATACTAGCTTACAATTTTTTGCCAATACAATCAACTTAAAATGTATTTTTAAAAATAGAGTGCTAAATTAAGATATTTAGGAGATAAAGAGTTATCGCAGAATTTGATAAATTGAAAAGAAAATCAAGAAAACAAATCAGTTAGGGATAACAGCTTGGTTGTCAAGACAACAGCAATCACCACTCAACTAAATGAGTCTACAAGGGTGCGTATGATTTGCAAATATATTCCATTAACTGGACTCGAAACTTCACACTCCTTTGATTATAGCATTGTTTGTAGATATTTGATTTGGAAAAACAAACTTATATATATATTTTTGGAAGTTTGAGTCTTGATGAGGAACTGAAGGCTCAAAACTGTACCATCAAACGACGAAAACAATCATACATCGAAGTGCGGAGATCTTCCTTGAATGGACTGATTGATGAGACGGAATTAGAAGAAGATGAGTATCTAATCTTCACTTCGTGGTCAAGAGATTACAGAAATTACTACAGCGATTATAAAAGTGGTAAATTCGTACACTTTACTCGACGCGAGATAAAATGATCTATCTCGCTCAGGGGACAAATCATATCCTAAGTTCTTCGTAAAAAGCTCAAAACTACAAGTTTACAACCTTCATTAAAAGATTATTATTCAAATCCTATTAGTTCTGGATTACACGCTTCTAAATCTCAGTGGTCTGTGATTGCTTGTTATCTGTGCTGAAAAGCTAGAAGAAATAGAGGCAAAATGAGCGATGGAACGATGGCTCCATACATGATGTTTTTCCCGGGCTATTTTCTCAAGTCAAACCTTACTATTGCAATAATACTGATATTCCTAAGTATCTACACCGTCCTGGGAAATACAATGGTCTGTATTGTGTACATTAAGGATCCAGGAAAAAAGTTAAGGACCGTTTCCAATCATTTTGTTTTGAATTTGAGCGTCGCTGACATTCTTGTTGGTGTGGGAGTGGAACCTTTGAACGCTGCTTCGAACTGGAACTCCGATCAAAGAATTTTATTTTCGTTTTACATAACTGCTATCATTTCTTGTGTTTGTTCAATTGTGACTATTGCATCTATGATGGTTGATCGATACATCGCTGTGAGCAGACCATTTAAGTATAAAGTCATAGTAACTGAAAAGAGAGCTCGCATTTCACTGGTGCTCATCTGGGCCTTCTCGACGCATTTTGCCCTGATGCCATGTCTTGGCTGGCAAACAGCGGGTTTCCAAGTCTATCTATACGGACTTGGGATTCTCACACCGACTGCTTTTATGCTATTTTCATACGCTGGTTTATTAAAAATCTTAAAGGAGAAAACCCGAAGTCTTATGAACTCTGACGCAAGAACAGCAAGTTTTGCGAAGAAGGCAATGGAAAGAGAAAAAAAGATTTCAACTACTGTGTTCATCATGTTAATTGTATTTCTTGTCGCTTGGTGTCCGTTTGTTGTCACAGATTTTATCCTCGTATTCTGTCCTTCTTGTAGAGACAGTGAGACGGTACCACTCGCAAGAGACATAACACTGGTTCTCGGGTTTTTTTCATCAGGAATCAACCCTATTCTTTACGCTTGGCGCGTCCCGAACTTCAGGAAAGGTTTTCTTTCGTTATTGTGTTGTAAGGGGAAAAGACGTTCTTTGAAAATAGCACCTTTGAAAAACAGTTCTAACGAACAGAGTCATTACATTATCGCGTTAGACAGTCGTAAAATCAGAAAATCTCTCTCAACTATTTCGGAAAAGGAAAACATTAGCAACACGAAGAACTATCTTGAGGAAAGCACACTTAATTAATACACAGACAAATACAGATTTTATTCGTTTGACAAATGTATACACTATGTAGTTCCTTCAGCTAAAGTTTATCTACTATTGGAAGATTGCAGCGCGTGCGCTTCACCACTTGACTCTCCAGTGCTCCGTTTTAAATGTATATTTAAAACCAATTTGAAGTTTAGTAAGCCAATTCAAGTGGATAATTGTCACTAAGGATCTAACTACAGAGGAGGAGAGCTTTATACTATTGCGCAACCTTGTCATACTTGTACAACTATATGTTTTCCAACGAGTTAGAATTTTTTTTGGGAATTCCCCATCAAACTTGAGCAATATAATACACTTGGGCGAAGGCACGTCCGAAACGTCAGTACAGTTTTTCCCCCAAGGTTTTTACATGTTTCCTTTAATTCACTTGTTTTATTCTAATTCAACACACCAACGCAGTCCCAACCAGTAACCACTAGTCATTATCAGAATATAATATTTATTTGACTTTTTTGACATATCTTTCATATATGCTGATTTGAACTTCATAATGTTTGACAATCTGCAATTTGAGGTTTAGTGCGCGCGTCTTCTACAAACACTTGTCTGTCATATTCTTTGACAAGATTGCGCACTTGAAACAACTAACTCGTTATTTTCCATTGTCTTTTCATGTGTAAAACTAAAAGTTGTTTCTTCATCTTACTAGGGTCAATATTGATTGAATGTGGGCCTTAGAACCGAAGTCAAAGACAAAAAATATAATTGTGGGTTTTGGGTATCGGGTTTGTTATCCAGCATATCAGCTATCTGACTTGATAAGTGTGTCATCTTTGCCGCAAAAAAAAAACAGAATATAAACAGCTGAAAAAAATTGGCATCTTTGTACTTCCATCACAAGGAACTGCGCATACAGCCATTGTTTTTTGAGGGGAAGGGTAAGATTGGGTAAATCGCAAGGAAAAATTATCGCGGTGGAGGAAAGAGTAGTTGTTTTGTTTCACTAAATTTTTCTCAATGTAAACCTAGATTTTTTTCAGTCTTGCCAAATGTACTATAGTCTCTTGTCTACGACAGACACGAAAGGGGACATTCCCTGCTCTCTCTCTCTCTCTCTCTCTCTCTCTCTCTCTCTCTCTCTCTCTCTCTCTCTCTCTCTCTCTCTCTCTCTCTCTCTCTCTCTCTCTCTCTCTCTCTCTCTCTCTCCTCTCTCTCTCTCTCTCTCTCTCACACACACAGCAACATTGTGTGCAACAAATTGCGTCATGTCTCATGGCTCGCAACATCGATTGCCTGCAACATTGCGTGCAAAGTTGCAATGTGTCCGTAGCTTAAACCGTTTCGGAATCTCTACACCCTTTCAGTTTTATAGATTATTTGAGTAATTTTATCAATACGCACTCGTCATTGGTTTAGTGTACCGTTTAGTGTATGTTCATGAGCCGATCGAGCCGATTAGAGATTTTTAGTGCAAAAAAAGAAGCTCCAACTAGCCTGCTACTCCGGGACTTCGCTACAAGTTTCTTGCAATCATGATAATTATATAAGACTATATCATTTTATTTTTGTCCAATCCATATAGATCATATTTTAAGACGTTACTAAAGAAAGAAATATCACTAATGACAGGGAATAACATACTATACATGGACTTTACATGCGACAGCGGCAACAACTGTATACACTGAAAATAAATAAATAAAAATATTTTTTTTGCAATTATTGTTCTTTGTTTCAATTCAAGATTTTCTATTAATTGTTTATAAATTTAGTGCAAAACTTATATCAAACCTGCCTAAAATGAATTTGTAGAAATACTGAAAAAATTGTGGTTATACATAATGGTTATTACCGGACATTCAGGATACAACGTAAAATCTTTAAAAAATTCAAATTTTTGACAATTAGAATGAAGGAAAGCCCCAACGCCAGGAAGAATTGGAGTCAACGAAGATTATCAATAAGAACATCCTCTAAAAGGTTTAGCAGTCAAACGTACAAATTATCGAGACAAAACATGTCATTAGTATGGTGTTGCTGCTGCGGTAAAGCGAAAATTTAAATTTGTAGTCGTGATTTTGACACCTAATTTACAACCTTCTTAACAATTGCCAATCAGGTAAGTTCGAAGTTTTTCCTCCAATTTTGTTGACAAATTGGGAATTATGAGGTTAAGAGTCGTGAAAGACAAAGCAAACTTAGAACAAGGTAAAAAAAAAATAAACAAAAAATGAAAAACAGAGAGAAAATAACGGAAGAATGCGCTGGAAAACTAAAAGAAAAAAGAAGGAATATTGGGAAAAGAAGTTGAGAAAAAGAAAGGAAGAGAAAAAAGTAAAAGAGAAGGAAGATGGTTCGAGAGAAAAGAAGAGAAGATAAGAAAAGGGAGGGGAGGGGAGGAGAGGAGAGGAGAGGAGAGGAGAGGAGAGGAGAGGAGAGGAGAGGAGAGGAGAGGAGAGGAGAGGAGAGGAGAGGAGAGGAGAGGAGAGGAGAAGAGCTTATATTCTTTTCCCTAACAAAACTGTCTGACCGGAAGTAATCCAACAACCGCCGGAAGTATAGATAACATACGACTTCCGTTCCAAGGTTCGCAAGGGATTGCTGGTAGTCTGTATGTAAACATGGCGGACGGGACGGAAAGTGTGTTAACCTTGTACAATCTAGCAGTTTTTAAAGCAGTTCGACACCAAAATATCTTCCGTACTGAATTCAGATATCTCCCTGATGCTATCCAATGTGATATCTACCGCCAGGTTAGAGTTTTTCTTTATTTCATTATCAAAATTATCCATTATGTCTTGTCGATAGTATTTTATTTCTATACTCGTCGTCTTCATCGCGTCATAAACTTTTCTTGATTACATTTTCTTGTTTTCCTATGCCTAGCTTTTCCATGTTGGTGAATATGAAACTCTAGCTGATGAACTACTCGACCTAGAAGCGTTTGCAAAAGCTCTAAGAGCTGGCGATCGAAGGTAAAAAGAAAATTCAACTAACATTCAACAATCACCAAACATTTTCCATTATTTTGGCACCCTGATGCTTTTCCTATTTCACGAATTATTTTGTTTTCTTTTATAGATATTTTATAACGGATTTGACCTAAAAGGTCGGGTTTTATCATAGTAAAGTCAAATTCTACATCCATAAAACACAATTAACGTATAATAATATTTTCGGTATAATTTTAAATTCGTTCTAAAGCGACTTGTTCATGCTTCTTAAATATTTTATTTTTAACTTGATTATATCAGGTCTAGTACCTGCTGTAAAACGCTTAATTTTGCTATTTATTATAAACTTTGGAAGTAAATATTATCCAGAATAGTTTGAACAATATTAGATGAGAAAATATCACAACAATTTTATTAACATTAATCTTGAAATTTTCAGCTGATAAAAATAGAATGTTGGCGGGGTTTTCCATAGAAAAATGTTTAGTTTAGAGCTGTAGTTGGCTTATAGTTTACTGTGAATCCTTTTGTTATTCTGGGCTTGGTTTGGCTGTACATATTGTTTTTTATTCTTTTACCATTTTACATTTCTAGGGGGCTAGGTAGCAATTGGGACAGAAGTTCTGTTCCTTTCCCCCGTCACATCCAATTATTAACTTTCATTTATTGTACTAACATGTCCATTATATATATACATATATATATTGTAATGTACATTTTATAAAACTATTTCAGTCAGAAATTTATGATAATCGCTGTTTGACATTGAATAAATTATGAACATTTCCTTTTATAATTATCATCGGCATTATTACGTTATTAACATCATCAAAAGCATCATCACCATCCGTATCACCATCATCATCATCATCATCACCACTATCACCATGACCAACATCATCATTATCATCCATCGTTACTATCATCACTATCTAATTTGTGTCCATCTAACATTTTGACATTCATATTTCAGGGTCAACCTTTACTGTCCATTTCAAGAACTAATGGATAAAGGCTACAACCTTCCAAATGAAATATCCCGAGAATTCTGTCAACGATGTAAAATATCATTGCAAAAGGGCAACATTGCTGACGATTATGGAACACTTCTTAGTATTGGATGGCTTATCGGTAAGCAATGGAATTTGAGTGGAAGAAACCTTGAATATCAACGAACCTTGAAAATGTCTAAACTAAATGTTGACTTTAATGTTTTCGTATTTTGTAGGTGGATTTTTAACAGAGACTGGATGGCATCTGGCTGCCGAGGACATATTTGAAGCATGTCTCTCACTTTGTGATATCAGAAAGACAGATGAATGTACTATAGCATTAAGGTGTTTTACACGGTAAGTTCTTTTACCATGGAACCTGAGGCCCTATACTGAATGCTATGCTTTCCTTGATTCCCTGGTGTAAGGTGGTTTTTAAAATTACCTCTATAGGAGGGCAATTTCAAGTTTTCAATTCCTTTTGCCATGATAGACAAATCAATATTTCCTGAAAATGCAAAATAAATATACCATCATAAGACCTTCTTAAGGTATATATAGGCAAGGTATGGATATTTTCTGATGACACATGCACAGACCCTCCCCTCCCTTGGGAAATTCCAGTTCCCCTCAGGACTTCTGGAAGGAGATAGGGATAGAGATAATGATATTTAATATGAACAAATAAAATCGAAATATATTATTTACTGATCAATCAATGATAATAATTATGTTAATTTTTGATGACAGATTAGTGCATGTGCGCACAGCATATTGCAAGTTTACAGAAGCAAAGCATTCTTTTGATGATGCTATGGAGTTGGTGCAGAAGTTGAGAAACAGAGGACAGAAGGTCAACACTGCAGTATTATATGGTGAAAAATGTGCATTGCTCTTTGCACTTAGTGAATATGAACAAGTAAGCAAGAATAGGCCCTTTTCGAGTATGGCGTCTATGACGTCAAATGAGGAGTCCGAGCATGTCCTGATGTCATGAGTGATAATAATTGTGTTTTGAAATCCAGGGCATTTGGGTCCTGGATGTTGCTAGTGGAAATTATTGGGTTTCAACATCTGGGACATTTTCATTCTCCTCTTTGACGTCATAGACACCATATTCGAAAAGGGTTTATTGTGTTGATTATTTAGAGATGATTTTTCAACGACAGGGGGAGGAAGGGTAGGGGGAATTGAGTAAAGGAGACTGAGTGACAGCTCTGTAGTAGATTGTATGGTAGGAAGGAACATAGATCTCTTTATGCTGGGGCATAATGTTTTCCGACCACATGTACTTCTCTTGAGAATAGAATTCATTTTTTGAGTTATATCCATATTCATGTGTCTTCTCATGCGCAACTGTTAAACAAAGAAATGATACTCTAGGGAATGACACATGGTCTGAAATGGGAAAACATCACACCTGAGATAAAATGTCTATTGGAACCTAGAGTTGACATCTGTAGTAGTAATTCGATGGTGATGATAACTAAGTTAGGTGTAATGTGGTTATGTTTTCTTACCATGCAGGCTTATCAAAATAGCATCAGAGCCTTAGAAGAAATAACCCAAGGACTTCCTGAAAAGGTATGGCATATTATATGGATAATATTTCATCAGCATCGTCCTGTTATCTCGAACTTGAGTTCGTGGTCCATGTTCTGTGGACTTGCATTACTATAATTTTCCCTCTTGGTCATCTTTTCCCATTTGTTTACTCTAGGCTGTGATAGACATTGTCAGACAGGCGTCCAAGGTATTGTAAAACATCATAATTTTATTCTCCTGTTGCTTGATATAAATTCCACATAAATATATTATGTCATATTATATATTTTTTATTTTTCCATTTCAGGCATGTGTGGTGAAGAGAAAATTTAAAAAAGCGGAAACCTTGATAAAGCAAGCAATGGAATTGGCCAGGTTAGTTGTTCTCATTAGCATGCCGAGAATCATACCATTTGCCATACCTGCATTCATGGTCTTGAATCTAAGCTGTGTTAGTTAGATCAAGTGTTCAATAGACCCCTTGCAGCACGTCGGAATGCAGCTCAATTTGGAGGGCAAAAACAAAAGAATTCCAAACTCCTGAAAATTGGAAACTATTGTTTTGCCCTCCAAATTGAACTGCATTCAGATGTGCTGCAAGGGGTCTATTTGTCAATCAAATATAGCTTGTTGTCTGGGTCATGAGATTATGAAAGTGAATATCATTGATCCTAGTCACTTCTTATCCTCTGCTTTTGTTTTCTTGTTGTAGACTTTACTTTGGAGAAGACCATCCCAAGTTTGCCGACACTTTAGTTGACTTTGGCTTCTATTTATTGAATGTTGATTCTATCCATATGTCAGTGCAGGTCTACAAGGTATGTATTGGACAGGTTTGTTGTTGTTGTTGGTGTGTGTCTCTTTCTGTGAGAATAAGAAGACCTGGCAGCCATGTTGGTTGACATGACATTCAAAGTACTGTAACTGACAGCAGTGCTGTGCAGGATGGATTGCTCTTCCTGAAATCCTTTCAATTCCTTCTCTTTCCCTCTCTTGTTTTGAACCAGCTTTCTTTATTCATTTGTTTTTTCCCCTTCTTTAGACAGCTCTACGGATAAGAGAGAAGGTGTTTGGTAAGAACAATCTACATGTTGCCACAGCACACGAGGACTTAGCTTATGCTCTCTATGTACATGAGTATAGCACTGGCAAGTTTGATGAAGCCAAGTAAGGATTACTTATATAATACTGTACATACTTAAATGGTATTGAATAGCTGTTATTATGAATGCATGTAAATGAGATATTCTTTTGTTTAATAATCATACAAGTGAGGCTATTGGGTCAATACAATGTCTGTTTCCTCATCAGCAACTCATTTGCATGCATCTGAAATATCTGCAGTGCTATTAATGTTACGATGGGAACTGGAGTTTAATTTGGTTACCATATATTTTTGTTCTTGACAAAGTTTGGGGATATCAACCAGGGACTTAAAGCTACTGTAGATTACAAATTATGACTGAGTTGCCAAAACTTAGGATTTGAAATGGTTTAATTAGGCATTACCCTCTTCCCTCCCATAGACACTGTATATGTAGTGATGGAGCAGTAGCATTGTGTGTTGTATTGCTTGAAAGGATTACGTCAGTTTCATACTATGATGGTACAATGCTGTTCTACAGGCATGTATATCATAACTTGTTTGTGGTGCGTTTTGCAGGTACCAAGCTGAGTGTTCAATAAGCATCGTCACAGACCTCTTCCCACAAGACCATCTTCTGTTAGCCTCTTCCAAGCGTGTCAAAGGTAGTTATTGTTGCCATGGCAATACTATGTCACAGTGACTGCACACCACTTTTATGCCCATTCTCTTGGTTTCCCTGATAAATATGTGGATGATGGTTTCTGTAAGTCATTCCCCATTCAGTAAAGAGGGGGAACCTAAGCATGTGGCTTGGTTGGTTTATCTGATTCAAGTTGCTTTTAATTGCCACAGACAGATGCTTTCAGGCTCTATTTTTTGAACAAATTTCATTTTATTTCTCTCAGCGTTAATTTTGGAAGAGATTGCTATTGACTGCTATGACAAAGAAAGAGAGAGCAAAATTTTACAGGAAGCCCAGGATCTGCACTTGTCCTCTCTAGACTTAGCAAGGTACATTATCAGCAGTTATTTATAATAATGCAAATGTTGTCAGTAGAGACATTCTAATTTATTTTTCTGTTGTTAAATGTCATAGGAAAGCGTTTGGAGAAAGCAACGTGCAAACTGCAAAGCATTATGGGAATCTGGGAAGGCTGTACCAATCAATGCGGAGATACAAGGTAGAGTAGATAAAGTTAATGAAGTATGTAAATAAAGTTAGGTAGAACAGTTCCTTATTGCATAGACATGCTTGAAAAATGTTCTCTCTCTGCCCAGGCTGTGTAGGTACAGACATTAAAAGGTTCACATTAAACATCTTTGCAATTGTTTTCACAGGAAGCCGAGGAAATGCACAAGAGAGCCATTGCAATCAAGGAAAGAATTTTAGGGAGTGAGGTGAGTTTGCAGTGAAGGTTTGATGTGTTTTCTTTAATGAACTGTTTCCTTGTCCCTGCCATCCATCCAACATGTCTGTACTCACCTGATCAGGGATAAAAATGGTGGAGAAATATTACTGACAATTTCACAGACATCTTTATCTATCTTTACTACATAGGATTATGAGGTAGCGCTGTCTCTTGGCCACCTTGCATCATTATATAACTATGATATGGAAAGATATGACAAGGCCGAGGAGCTGTACATTAGATCCATCGCTATTGGTAAGCATAGTAGCTTAGCTCCAAAATATCTTAGACATACAGCTGTAGAAGTCCTACAACTGAAGTTAACACCATCGGTTTACTTGTCTTGATGATGGATTTAGTTTTTCAATTCAAAATCTTTCTTTCATTACCCCTGGTGAAATATTGCATGAGAAGAAGGAAAGCCCTGCCAATGCTTGTGCCCAATGTCCAGTGATTAATTATATATATAAAATTTCAAAGATGGCTTCCACACTGACAAGTTTTCTTATTTTAATCCTATATTTTAGGGAGAAAATTATTCGGTGATGGGTACAGTGGTCTGGAGTATGACTATCGAGGGTTGATTAACCTGTATGACTCTCTAGGTAAGATAGTATTGCAAAAAAGAACTTTTTGGGATGAATGATCATCATAATCGTAGTAGTGATGATGGTGATGATGGTGATGATAGTGCTGGTGGTGAGGGTGGTGATAGCCTTGCCTTGGTGATGATGGTGATGCAGGCCTTGCATAGAGGAAGGGGCTGGGGCTCTTAAGCCCACCAGTTTTTGGTGTCTTAATTTTTTGAATTGGATTAGAAAACTCGAGTCCTGTGGCCCTGGGTGCTAAAGGAAAAATTAGCCCCCCCCCCCCCCACCCCAATTTTAAGCTTGCTCCTTGGGTCCTGCGATGATGGTGGTGGCAATGATGGTGGTCATGTTATATTTTTGGTGCTCGACTCCTTCTTTTTCAACCATTATGATTGTAATGTATGCGGTTTCAAACAAAAACCAATTTTGATAGCCAAGTTCTTTAATTTGTTTTCCTCTCTGTTCCAGGTGATTTTGAAGACAGTGATAAATACAAGGCCATATTAATGGAATGGAAAGAGATTCGTGAGCGTGCATCCCAGAAAAATGCAATGGATGTTGAGACACTTGGGGACCCTAGACCAACTCATCAGTTCATTGAAAGCTTTTTAAGTGAATTAGATTAATGATGGAATTCTTTCTACCCAAATAAGATTCAATTTTCTGCATTTTGCCTGAATTTCAATTCGAGAGAGACCGAAGTTTGAACAAATAAATAATCCTGGTCCTTCAGCTTTTGTTCTTTTTCGACTGTCATGACATAACAATGCTTTCTCACACTTTTATTTTTTGTTTGCATTTTTTTTATGTTCAGGTGTCACTACCTAAATATAAAAAAAATGTAGTCAATCTCGTTTTTAATTTTGTTCTTCGAACAAAAAGAAAGATAAGAAAAAAGATAGAAAGAAATTATTATGCAATATGCGAGGCAGCTGCCATTCTGTTTAAATGTCAGTCTCTCTTCCTTTAAAATCATTCAATTCAAAACTACTAGATTACAAGTCAGTTGGTTCAACTATTTCAATATGAATATATCATCTAGTCAAAACACAATCAATTTTCAAGTGAATGAGTCGTGTGTTTTAAAATGCGGAGGAAGGATAGGGGAGGGAGGATAGGGTAGGCAGGGTGTAGGCGGGGCAGGTGTAAATCAAGGTATAGTCCATGTGCTAGTTTTACCGGTTTCCTCTCCTTACACAATTCTGTCCACTGTTCTTTTTTTGTGCACAAATTTACTCATTCACTCCCCTCTTGATATCATGGTTTGCACCAGCCCCCTCATTTCATCATCATGACCCATGGCGAACAGATAAGGAAATGGGTTTTCTGAAGTTTATACTTTTGAATAGCTAATTTATATATTTCAATATTTTAAGGAAAAAAGTACCAATATTCTTGAGTGTATTCTTTACCCCTCAAGATAAGGTATATGCCATTCAACCTTGTTCCCAGAACCTGCATATCTTACTGCGCATGCTTGATGGAGAATATGCATGAGAAATAAGGGCTCTGGGAATGAGATTGTATGCCTGTAGAATGTAGCCCATAGTAATATATAATTATGTAAATAAATATATACAAATATCCAGGCTTACAATTTTGAAGCTGTAATAAACAAAGACAAAGCTAATGAGCAGTATGTTGTATTAAGGTAACTGAGGTGCTCTGGGTACGCACGCACACATGCACGTTGCATTGCACACAAACAGATAGTTTGCTAATGCGCATTGTGTGTTATAAAAACGTGTTCATAGATAAGTGGGGACAGTTGCATCAGTGAACCTTTATTTCATCGTTAACAATAAAAATCAAAACAAAAAGCAAACAATCGAAAAAACAATGAAAAGAGTTTTTTTGTGATTTACGACAAATGTCATTCATCCAGCCCCCCCCCCCCCCCCAAATTGTGGTTTGGGTAATTCATAAACTATAAATCATAAATATTTTTAAAGCATTTGTATTTTGTATTTTGTAAAATTGTAGTGCCCCCCAATGATTTTCAGCTTCCACCGCCGCTGTCATCACGTGACCGTGAAACTCACCAAGGCCAATTTTTTTATCACTTATGAATACTGGTTTCATATGGTTGTGACCTATCATTGCTCGAATTCACATCACCCATATTGCATTTTGGGCTCGGTATGCAACATGCAACATGCGTATATAGAAAGGTACGTCATAAGTGTACACACACTAATTAAAAGACAAACCCAAGAATTATTCAATTTAATTCAATAACCTAGTAACAACTACTTAGGAATGTTGAAATTTGTGTCTTGGAAGTGGTCGCGTTTTAGTTCTCAAGTGTCCATATCGATTGTTTTGGGGCAGGAATATTTGCCAAGAGTAATAAAAGAAGTGTCATCAAATCAAGCCAAAATTATCATTGTGTCTTCTTATTTGATGAGGTGTTTGCTCAGTCTGTCTTTCTTTTTTCCTGTTTTTATCTTTTGTATTCAAGGCCTGGTGGACCATTTGTCGTATTTTTAGCAGGTGTTTGGTGTCCTGGTCCAGTCGCTGCTGTTCAAACAGTCCATCCTTAAATCACAAGATATTTTTGAAAAAGTGAATCACTTAGTACAATGAATCTCTCATTTTCGTATTTTTTGATGCATTTCCAAGGCAACAAAAGCAATAGTGCTGGGAATCTAGCTTTAAAAACCAACAACAGCGTGCTTCTTTCAAGCAATTTTTGCACAAACCCTTTAGAAAGATACGAAGCTTTGACATTCATTGTCTTGGCCTACTACATCGTGGTTATGGTCGTGGCAACCCTCGGCAATATTTTGATCATCTATATCGTGTATTCCAACAGATCCATGAGAACCTCTACAAACATCTTCATTACCAACATGGCTGTCTGTGATCTTGGGATACCATTTTTTCTTCTTCCAAAGAGAATATCTGAGTTGTTCACTGCACGATATGCATGGCTGATATCTGGAGATGCAGGACTTGTTCTCTGTAAACTGGTGCCTTTTATCCACGATGTTTCCATCGACTGTTCCACATTTAGTCTTCTTCTTATCACATTTGATCGATTCTGTGCTGTGCTATTACCACACAAGCGTCACTTGTTGTCCAACAAGGTTGTCATCATTCTGATCGTCTGTGCATGGCTCGCCTCTCTCAGCGTCGATGCGGTCTTCCTCAAGATATTTACTACAGTTTACAGAGAGGATGGGAAGTTATATTGTGTTCCTGAATGGCAGAGCAAGTCTGCAGCCGATGCGTATATTAGAACTCTCATATGCACCAACATCATCATTCCTATCATACTTATAACATCTGCCTATTCCGCCATTTTCCATAAACTCAGAAAACAAGTCCAGATCCTCGGGAACTCGATCTCAGACCAACTCCGACGCCAGGAGTCTCTTCGACAAAAGAAAATAGTCAAAATGACCTTCGTGATTGTCTGTACTTTTGGAGTTTGTTGGCTGCCTGTCATTTTTACATCACTTCTGCGTCCGTTATACAACTTGAACGCAAAAACAGTTCTGTACCCTTGTTGGATTTACGAGTTTGCTCGAGTCTCCCACAAAATTCAAATTCTTACCTCGATAACCAACCCAGTTGTGTGTTTCACATTTGGTTTGAAATTTCGCGAGGAATTTATTCGCATATTTCGGGCTTTTCGTTTCTATTGCTGTCCCGCAAATCGAATTGTTGGGAACAATGATCAAATCAACGACAGAAATGACACTCGAGAAGGGGACGTCGATGTGAGAAGATCATGAGTTGGTAAAATGCGAAGTGCATGGGATGTGGTGAGAAATACTATGCAAAAGTTGAATAGATGTACCAGAAGTCCGCCCAAGCTCTATCATTTAGTGTGGTGATTTCTCCGCAGAAATCAGATAAGTAAAAATGCTAGTTTTACCTCCGTCAAACTGCTATGTTTTTGCGCACATGCGTCGCCTGTTTTGCGGGAAAATCTATATACGAGTCACATACTTAGTCTTTAATGTTTTTGTCCTTTTAAGCCAATAAAAAGGAAAGAAATTGCTTTTTTCTTCCGTACGTTTGCAGAGCGCTCAATAACAAAATCAGGGACACAAAACCACTTAATTTGAACTTGCGTTAAAATATTTTTTCTTTTTGCGCATTATTTAGAATTCGCATCAAAACTCATCTTGGGACCACACCCAGTCGCCTGGACTGCTGTCAAAGCTTGCTCTGCTTCACTTACGACTTGAGGGCCGGGGTGTGGTTTGTGGGCGAAAATTAATCCCAGGAAATATTATCTAACCGTTCAAGACAGTTTAGTTTCCTGCTTGGACATGAGTAACTGAAAACCATTGAATGTAGGATATTCCCTAATCATTCTCGTTTTTCATAACCGGAGCTGTGGGGGTGTACAAAAGGGGTAACCGTTATTCGCACGTAAGCCAAATAAACAAAGGAGTGGAACAGTTTCTCTTTTCAAGTTTAATGTTACAGACCCCGATATACTCATATTCGATATACTCATGTTACCCAGACTCGTTTCAATAAATTTAGTCACCAGAAAAGCTGCGAAGCTGAAACCGGCAAAGATTATGGGTGGATACATTTTATGTTTCACTGATTGTTGCGGTGACTCGAGATCTTTTACCAGTTACACTTCTACCTTCTTTGATCATCCTCAAGCTACACTTTGTATCAAAAGCTTTACTTATATTCCCATTATCCTCAGTGGTCTCAGCATTATAGGGTTTTTGTAAGTGAGACGTCACTCGTATGGAAAAACTATTTCGAATCCAAAACAAAAAAATGCAGTTTCTTTTTCTGGTGACCGGGATTTTTGTTCAAAAAAATCTAAGTGTTTCTGGTGGAAGTTCAACCATCGAGAAAATTTTTCTTTATTTTAGTTGTGTTCGAGTGCAGTGGGACCCAGAAATACGTTAAGAAGCTCTATAATCTCCCCTTAACTTTAACCAATCAGTCGATTTTCATGATCATCTCCTTTAGAATTTATTAGTCTAAAATATATCAATGGTACATACATTACTTTAAACTATTTATTTTTAACATATAATACTAAACCAGGAGCTCCTGTTCTTATGATTAATTTAAGACGTAAACTGATGAAGTTCATCAAGCTATCACTGTATTCTTTCACACCCAAGTCTTTTACTTTACTTTTATCTTTCATTTGTTTGCATCATTTTCAGAATTCGTTTTTGGCCTTTTATTTTTGTGTTTCTTTTTTTATTCCTGAAAATTCCTTTTGAAGCTGTCCTTGTACATTCCACATTTATATCTTTGATTCTAAGTCTTTATATTTTTCGATTCAACCTTTTGGTATAAATTTTGTTCTTAGCCGTCTTATTTTTCATATATTAGCTTTGATATTTTTTACCTCTGTTGAAATTTCAAAACAGAAGTAAAAATCCAAGAACATAGTAAATGAAAAATTACTTCCAAAAACAATTATACATCAAGCATTTGAATCGAAAAATAATTTTAAAAACTTTAATCAAAATATCTAAAATGTCAATGCAACAAGGAGTAGGACAAATGGAATTACAGTTACGATTAAAAAAGTAAACGTAAAAATAAAAGCCAAAACAGAAGTCTAAAATGACCGTCTCAAAATGAAAGAAATTTGCAAAGTGAAAGTTCAGTTGTGAAATGAATTCGCGAGAGGTTGATGAACTTGCATTCATTTGTATTCTAAATAAATAAGCTATGACTTGGTGTAGAGTGATTCCATCTAACCCAGAAAACAAATCAAGAGCAGCTAATTGCTCAATGTCTAATTGATTTTGGACAAATAGGAAAAAATGCATGGTCTGGCATTTATTTTCTTGGACTACCATCTTTCAAGGATTAAATGGAATCAACTCAAATACTAGTATACTAGTGGTTGCATTCATATATAATTCAAACTACTTTAGATTAGAGTAATATAGGACTGCAGGGCTTGCAACTGATTATAAGTACTGCCATTGCGATACAGTACTACTTAAAGCATGGACACACGGTGCAACATTGCGCGCACAATTGCGCATCTTCTACTTCAGCAACATTGCAGCAAATTGCGTCATGACATGGCTCCCAACATACACCGATTGCCTGCAACATTGTGCGCAATGTTACGCTGTGTGTCCGTAGCTTTACTGACTTAATTACTGACACAGCTATTATTACAGATTCCATTTAACCCATGAAACAAGATCTCAGTCTTAACATGTACAACAGTCGTAGAAAATAATAGAGTATCCGCATAAAGTTACAAATATCTATTTCATGGGTTTAATGGAATCAATCTAGTAACTACTACTTAGCTAGTTCAGTCTGAGATATATTCAAAGTGAGTCTTGCAAAAGCTTCCACCAGGCTGGACTTTCTATGCCAGTAAGGATCATCTCTGAAGCTTCCACAGGCTGCATGGACTTTCTCTCAGGCTGTCAGTCAGGGTGGTACTGTAAATAAAGAAAAAGGAATATGTTAATGCATTGGTGAATAAAAGAACCCCTAAACAATCACCAGGGTACATGCAATAAATCTTTATTATAGAATCGAGTATTGAAATCAAAATAAAATTAGTAGCAAATCCCTCTTAGGACAGAGTGCTATCTTGTGAAAGCGCCTGAATGCGCTTTGTGCGACAAGAAGTTCAAATATTTGACTTTGAATGTCAAGTGTCATTTTCTCACTGTAAGACTACGTTGAAGAGTAAGATCTAACGTCAGGGCATGGCCAGCTAACTCATGAAATGTCTATAATTACCTGTTTCAAGGAAATAAGCTCCCAACTTTCACTGCGCACTTTGGACACAGGC
Organism: Anthopleura sola; assembly: GCA_023349425.1. Taxonomy (NCBI): domain Eukaryota; kingdom Metazoa; phylum Cnidaria; class Anthozoa; order Actiniaria; family Actiniidae; genus Anthopleura; species Anthopleura sola. Next base: position 5,863,712 of record JALHLI010000014.1, on the reverse strand, counting down.
TGCTTTCATTTTCATTCCTATAAAGACTGAAAGACAAATCTAGAAATTTAGGAATGCGCAAACGTAAGATATACGAAATAAATGAAATGCTCAAATACGTCGTATACTCAACCCTTTACAGTCCCTGCAAATTCGACTCTGAAAGACAAAAATATAAATTAAAAAATTGCGCAAATCTAAAGTACATGAAATATTCAAATCCAAAGTATACTAAACCCTTTACAGTCCCAGGGACATGACTTTGTAACCTGAAAAATATATAATATAGTAGTAAATAAGAGCTCAATGGGCAATATGCACTAACTCGCACGGTCATGTTATCATTCTCCGCCATCTTTCTTGGTAATAAACTTCCGTTTTGACTCGGTTGAACTGCGCCACTGCCGTAATTTGCGGTAGTGATTGCCGATAAAGAGTTTTGAAAAGTACCTTCATAAAGAAAAGAATTGGCACAGGAATGTATTCATGGCCAGCTGCGTCACGTCCGGAAAAATACCCAAGTATTTTTCTGGAAGTGACGAAGCTAAATGCAACCTTAACGATAGCGGAAAATAATCGATTGACCACGTTGATGCATACTACCCACTCTAAATGGTAATGGCAAGCTAATTTGATAATTCGTGGATAACGTCTGATCAGTTCATTCGCGGTTGAGTGAGTATATCCCATATCAGTGCGAGCCAATATTATATTAGACATCTCTAAAACATGATTAAAACACGCGCAACTCCAGTATGCGTCAAAGCTCTTCCTGGAATGAAAAAGAAAGTTAAGTTAGTATATGTGAAATAATGCGCGGCCAGTTACTACTAGTAGATTTGTTGCGCAACCACAAAAATGATTTGCGCAACAAACCAACAAGTGTTAACAGACCATAAAAGTACTTGGTTATCTAATCTAAACAACAATAATCCTAAAAAGAACACACAAAAGTTAGTACAGAGTGTGGTGTAATCAGAAAAAAATGATATGTCCGAATTACAGGAACAGACATTCCATAAGACCCCAACAGAAGTAAGCGAACTGTGCAACCAGTTCATTAAGAGTAGTAAGTCAAGCAATTGCCCACTCACCAACACTTACTTCTATCGGCGTTGGAATGTCCCTGGACCCAACCCTTACAAATTTCTATCTATAGTAAATAAAAAACAAAATATGCAAAACAATAAGTGTTAATAGACCTTAAAAGTACTTAGATATCTAATTTAAACAATAATAAAGCTAAAAAGAATGCACAAAAGTTAGTATGGAGTGTGGAGTTTAACCAGAAAAGAATGTCCGAATTACGGGAACAGACATTCCATAAGACCCCAACAGAAGTAAGCGAACTGTGCAACCAGTTCATTAAGAGTAGTAAGTCAAGCAATTGCTCACTCACCAACACTTACTTCTATCGGCGTTGGAATGTCTCTGGACCCAACCCTTACCCATCCCATCTCTATTAATAATAAATAAAATACACAGACAACTTTTTATTCTTTCTTAAACTAAAGACCTGTATAAAATAAATAAAATGCACAACTTTTTATTCACTTTATTAAATAACAGATAACACAAAATTATATCAAATATCTTTCATAATTATATATTCTATCAACTTAATTAAGATTTACAAAAACCTAATCGAACAAGTTTATGTATTTCTAGTTTTACACGGAAAAAACAGACAAGCGAAAAAGAAAAACCGAACCGAATAAAACCTCGAATACCTGGAAAGAAGATTTTTTAATGCCGTTTTTCACATGAAAAACGTTTTAAAATTGAACACTTTGTCAAGTCAAAGTGTACAATTTGCGGGACTCAACGTTTTGGCTCATTATTGCAACCATGCAACGATGAAACAAAATATCAAGCAGAACAATAATATTGCTGCAACTGCACTAATGACAGACAGCAAAAACATAAAATACATGCAAAAATTGACTAATCTAGAACCGGCCTATAAAGAAGCTACCACTGAAAAGAAAAAGCTATCGTGGACTTGACGTAGTCTTGCTGCAACCAAGTTTGGTTGTTCTTGGGAGAGCTGCAGAGCAAGGTTTTTAAATGCCATGGATTTAAAGGGCTAATAGAAAACATCAATTAAACATTGATGATTTCCATCGATACTGGACTCGCATGACATTTAGGGTAAGAAATGAACTAATCTGGAGAACTACCATTGTGATCTGACACGAGTAGTCGGGGTTTGGAAGACCAAGTACAAACTGTAAAGATTCAACAATTTATTGATAATGCATTTTTTTCAAAAATTCAAAGTTTGAAATTGGAAAAAAAATAAAAATCAGGGTCCCAACAAGAGATATGTAAATATAGAAATATAAAATATATTTATATTTTGGTTGCTGCTTGTTTTTTTTTGTAAAATCAGTTAAAAGTCAATCGTGATTTTCATTTTCAGCTTTTTTTTAAATCAAATTTTCACATTTCATTAATTTCCATTGTCAATTTTTTTATGAACCATAAATTTATAGGGTGTTCTGTTACCCAAACCAAACCCCGACTGTCAAACCGAGCAGTTGAGGCCAGAACCTAACCGGGCATCGGAGCTTACTAACTTAAGCGCTTTATTGTGTGTGTATAAAAAAACTAGCTGACCACACCCACACAATACAATGGCAGATCTCCAATCTAAATCAAGGACCACAGACACAATTTATGCTCTATTGAGATGTAGTTGAAGAATGTTCCAGATCCGGTGGCTCAGTGTGCTGATCTTCTGTTATCATCTTGAAGCCTAATGAAAAGCTAAACCTAATTGGTCCCATGACCCTGGCCAATTGACCAGTCAAAAACACTAATAAACCCCACTTAAGATTAGTAAAAGTGGTAGCTTCTTCTAACCCTTTCCCTGGGTCCATACTTTGTATTTCTGGAACCCTCTTAAGTCTAGTCCTAACTTAGACAAATGCACAACAATGTTGGCTTGCAACAAGACAACGTTGAATTACCAAATGCAAACTTTACATTTTTTTTAAATGGCCAAAATATTTCCCCCATTTGTTGCAAGTCAAATATAACATGTTCAACGTTCCATATTCGATTTAGGAACAGTTTTCTATCTAATACATAAGAGCTCTCAAACAAGTAGAAAATAAATGAATTAATAGATAAAAAATCCGCCCCACTGATTTGAAAAAATAAGGAATTTTGAAACTTGTTTGAGACTCTTATAGAATTATTACTTTAACGGCTTCATTCTTTCGTCTTCTTAAATTCATCATCTTCATCTGTCATAACGAAGTTGCCCTGGAAAAGATAGAAATAGGAGTTAAAATCAAAGTAATTACGATTTTGTTTAAATTAATATATGCAAATATTTTTACTACGAGTTCCCGCGGGAATTTTGACCACTTTCGAAATTTCTCGCACCTTTGCGTGCGTTTGAAATGCCAAGAAAAGTTTATCCTGAATGAAAATTTCGTGTTCTATCCTACAAATCTAAATATTTCCCCTACTGTAGCTTATTTACTCGTAGCTTTTAAAATTGAGACAGTTTTAAAGAAAATATAACACAGAAAACGTTTTGTAATTTGAATGGTAGCTTTGCGCGCTCCTCCGAGAATGAAGTGCAACTTTTAGAAAACTTTAAGTTTCTTATGAAAATATTCTAAATTCATTCTTCAAATTAAACAAACTTAAAAGAAAACTCTTTCTTCTTCATATTACTGTATAGTAAACGAGCTAAAAGTTTTAAATTCAGCTTATTCGTTCTCAAGAATGAATGGTGTTGTACAACGTTGCTCGAAGTTACCAAAATTTTGAGCAGTATTGAAACCTTTTCGGTACAAATGTTCAACAATTTTTGTGTACTAGTAAAACTTTGAGCACCACATCTTGTTACTAATAAAGCTACCGCTTAATTTAGGCCGAGAAAAATAGGGGAAAAAATAGAATTTTCTAAGATTCATTCCACTTACCGAAGTCACTTCTGCAGAAACTCAGAAAGGAAAGGATGAGAACACGCGCAAACCTAGTTTATATACCTGCTGGTCACGTGGGTCAATCATGTGTCAATCAAATATATTTTATCCAATAGGATTCGATTTTCTTATTATTTGTAATGAGGTGAGATTACCACGTGAAAAACCATAAACTCGCCGGTATTCAGTAAAGTAGCAGTAATTAATAGAAAAGAATGCTTTAAAAAGCCTTGAAGATAAAATGAACTGCCGCTAAAAATTACTTAGTTTAATAAAAATATTCTTTCAAGAAAAAAGAAGAAAGAATGAAGAAGAATTACAAAAAGAAAGAAAAATAATTAATGAAACACAGCCTATAACAGTATCGTGAGGAAAGAAGGAAAGTCGAAGGTCTGGGTAAGGAGTTACTTAGTATGCAGGCATGCAATCACACAGTAGTTGTTCACTCAAAATGATAGATTATGTATTCACGATAGATGCATGTTTTGCTATTGTAATGCAGATGAGTCACGTGGTTGCTGATGGAGCTGAAACAACTTCAAATCAGCAAATTTCAACTGCTTTATCAATATAATTTTAATGTTTTCCAGCGAATATGTTTTAACATTTTTCTAGTGAATGATATACTCGAATTTAGAAAATAAACAGCTTTGAAAATAATGTCCTTACTCGATTAGGCTAATCTTTAAAAAATAGATGGATGAATGGGTGAATGGGAGGCTGGATAGATGGATGGATGAATGGATGAATGGGAGGCTGAATAGATGGATGGATGGATGGGAGGCTGGATAGATGGATGGATGAATGGGTGAATGGGTGAATGGGAGGCTGGATAGATGGATGGATGGATGGATGAATGTGAGGGTGGATAGGTGGATGGATGAATGGGTGAATGGGAGGCTGAATAGATGGATGGATGGGTGAATGTGAGGCTGGATAGGTGGATGGATGAATGGGTGAATGGGAGGCTGGATAGATGGATGGATGGGTGGATGGGAGGCTGAAAAGATAGATGGATGGATTGATGGATGGATGGGAGGCTGGATAGATGGATGGATGGATGGGTGGATGGATGGGAGGCTGACTAGATGGATGGATGGATGGATGAATGGGAGGCTGGATAGATGGATGGATGGGTGAATGGGAGGCTGAATAGATGGATGGATGGATGGGTGAACGGGAGACTGGATGGATGGATGGTTGGGTTAATGGGAGGCTGGATAGATGGATGAATAGGTGAATGGGAGGCTGGATAGATGGATGGATGGGTGAATGGGAGGCAGGATAGATGGATGAATAGGTGAATGGGAGGCTGGATAGATGGATGGATGGGTGAATGGGAGGCAGGATAAATGGATGAATAGGTGAATCGGTTGTACGTAAACAGTCTAGGAGTATATTATTTTAATTTTCTTGTCGAACTACGAGTGTCTATACAACTCAAATTTTTAATCACCTTTAAAAACGAAATGACAAGGAACGGATATCGAAGTTTACCCTTCGACACTTATTTAAATAATTCATTTCTTCAAACCAAATAACAGAAACCACTTCTCATTCGTTTGACACAAGAGCGCTTTAATGTTTGCTCAAAAGGGTCATGTTTCGAATATGTTATTTGAGTTCTTGCGAAACAAAGATAAAAAATGTCTAAGTTCTACCCTCACTGTCATCATGGCCATCTTTATCTCGCCAAATGTTTACCTTGCATAAGAGATACATTTGCTCAGGTTCAGAGACTCGAATGGTGAATCTTTTTTTAGAATATTCGTGTTCTTTCATTGACGCAAATTTCATTCATTCGATGCAACTGTTTGAAATGCCTAGTAAAGTTTACTCTCAAAGTGAGATCTTTAATAACTTCACTATTGTGTTTCCGACATTTCGTTTTCCAATCTCGAGTACACATCTAATCATGTGTTTTGAAACCCTTTGAGAAAATATATTCAAACAGATCTAGATTATCATTATCTGGTAGTTGTGCACCATGTCTCTTCAAGCCAACACCAGTTTCTCGTTGTGGAACACTTCCAACAATAGCGAAAATGTCAGAAACAATTTGTGTTCGAGCCCTTTGGAAAAAGATGAAGGCGTTCAAGTGCTACTCTTAATTTTCTACATCGTCGTGATGGTCCTGGCAATCCTCGGTAATACTTTGATCATCTATATCGTGTATTCCAACAGATCCATGAGAACCTCTACAAATATCTTCATCGTCAACATGGCCGTCTGTGATCTTGGGATACCGTATGTGCTTATTCCAAAGAAAATAGCCAGGTTGTTTGTGGGACGATATATTTGGTTGATACCTGGAGAAACTGGAATTGTGGTTTGTAAACTTGTGCCTTTTGTTCACGATGTTTTCATCGACTGTTCCACCCTCAGTCTTCTTCTCATCACATTTGATCGATTCTGTGCTGTGCTGTTACCACACAAGCGTCACTTGTTATCCAACAAGGTTGTCATCATCCTAATCGTCTGTGCATGGCTCACCTCTATCAGTATCGACGCTGTCCTTCTAAGAATCTTCAACGTTTCTTACAAGGAAGGAAAGAGATTCTGTTTTTCTTCTTGGTACAGTAACACAGCTTCTAACATCTACTTCAAAACTTTAATGACCACCAACATCATCATTCCTATCATACTTATAACATCTGCCTATTCCGCCATTTTCCATAAACTCAAAAAACAAGTCCAGATTCTCGGGAACTCGATCTCAGACCAACTAAAACTCAAAGAATCTTTACTTCAACAGAAAATAGCCAAAATGACATTTGCAATCGTCTGCACATTTGGTATCTGTTGGCTTCCTATCATATTCACAGTATTTTTCCAGCCATTTGTTAAGTTGAATGCCAATTCTACAAGGTATCCTTGCTGGGTTTACAGATATAGCGAGTTTTCGTTACACATGAAGATCCTTCCTTCCATTACCAACCCAAGTTTGTGTTTTGTCTTCAGTAAGAAATACTATAATGAATTTCATCGAATTTTTCGAGGCAGATTTAGTTGTACACGTAATAAAGTTGGACACCAGGAAGAAGCTGTCGCCAATGCACAAGGGTAGACTATGAGCGACCCTTTTTTATCTTGGTCTTTGGTACGGTGAATGTGGAGGCAGTGAAACATTTCATCGATATTTTCATATTCTGTGCTTTTTTGTTTTGTTTGTTTGTTGTTGTTGTTGAAAATTTAAGACAAACAAAGCCCTGAACAACCTGTTTTTTTCTTTCCCTCCTTTTCTTTCTTTTCTTTCTTTCTTATCTTTTCTTTCTTTTCTTTCTTTCTTTCTTTCTTTCTTTCTTATCTTTTCTTTCTTTTCTTTCTTTCTTTTCTTTCTTTCTTTTCTTTCTTTCTTTCTTCCTTTCTCAGTTCTCTTTTTCGGTTCCTGTCTTCTTTCAATTAGCGTTCAAAATCTGTACTCGACATTATAATATATGTCCTATTAACAATACGAGAGAACATTATTGTCTTCAGTTACATGAGAAAAGGTAATAATGAGAGTAAAACTCTTTTGAAATTGAAAAACGGAACTAACCATCTTTTAAAATTCAATTAAGGAATGTTGGACAACCTATTCTCCTCATTCATCCATCACTGAGCGGAAATACTCTTTTGTGTGTTATTTTTTCGCCGCCAAGAGCTTTGATTGCTAGAAACATATAAATACCGTTCGCAGAGTGTTGGCGTGTAATTTGCCAACAACGAAGAGCGAAGGTTGGACATCAAAAGCAGAGAAACAGTGAGGAGATATCGAGGACTACAGAAAGTTTCAAAATAGTGACCGGTTTTAAAGGTATAGAAAATAGAAACAATGGTAATTTATAGTTGGCCTTTGTAATAACAGATTGAACTGGTTACATGTGTTCTATATGTATCTAATCAAAGGCGCTTTATAATCATGAGAGATGGTTAGTATGAGATGTAGACACTGAGGGTGGTCACTGCCAGGGCTTCTTTACGTCCTCAGTGGTTCGTTTACGTCCTTACGATGCAGGGTAAGGTAGTGTGGAGAGACGGGACCGCCATTTTACGTGGTCATCAAAGCCACGCGAAGGTCTAACCATTTGTAGATGTTATTACAAAGGCAGTACCTTCTCCTCAGTTATTTTAAGACCCTGAGTGTTGGTCCGGCCGCCAGGGTCGGTACTAAGCTCAGAAGTGTGCCGACTAGAATCATGACGGACTTATAAATCGATCAGCAAATAGCCGACAGAACTGATCGAATAAGTTAAAATTAAAAATAAGGTAACTGGTTCTGAGCTGATTTTATAAATAAGTCCCATGGCTTTATATCCGATATCCCCGCCATTATACGTAAATACTTTATTGATATCATTCTGATTTTTGTCAAAAAAATAATAATTCTATAATGGCAAAAAAAACCTATTATGGAACTATGGACCCCGTGCAGAATGCAGCTCAATTTCGATGGCAAAACAATAGATTCCAATTTTTCCCCTCCAAATTGAACTGTTTTGACGTCACATGAAAGGTGTTTATATATAATTTAATTTTTGACACATCCAACTTCTTTCATCTAGAAAACTTTATCTTGTATTTCAACTAGGTTTTCTAGTCTTGTTTACAACATTCAGATCCTATTACGTGATTAACCATGACAGTAAACAACTTACTAACTGAGCCGCAAGGATAGAGAGAGAGAGAGAGAGAGAGAGAGAGAGAGAGAGAGAGAGAGAGAGAGAGAGAGAGAGAGAGAGAGAGAGAGAGAGAGAGAGAGAGAGAGAGAGAGAGAGAGAGTTTAAGTTCAAAGTGAACAGGAGGTCTGGATGGGGGCAACCATGTAGCGGTCAGTTGTCAGTTAAATTTCAAGATTTTTTTTCCAGAAACGTTACATATTTCAGGCTTTTTTTCAGTTGTCAGTTAAATTTTAGGGCATTTGTCAGTTGTCAGTAAACCTTATTCAGGACCTGTTACAGTTCTATCAGTGGTGGCGGATTTAGAATCTAAATTGATTTTCGCGGAGGGAGGAAACCGGAGGACACAGAGAGAAAAATTTATAAATAATCAAGAATTAAAATGGAACAAACAAATCTACTTTACAAATGGTTGTGGGTCCCTGAAGGCATGATTTATCATCTAATCCATAACAGTAATGAAAGGCGACCGGACGCATTAGCAGCACACACCCCCATACCATGTAGGTACGTCAGTGCACCTATATTAAGAGAGAATTCGTAACGAGAAAAGGTAAACTAGTTGAAGCTGTCACATAGAACTTCGAGAATTAAGGGCATCTTAAGAAATTGGTAAGCAATTCTTTCATTTATTTCCATTCTCTTTTGTTTCTATTTTTCCTTTGTTTTTTCTTCTTTCCTTCCTTTCTTTCTTTCCAACATTTATTTCTTTTCCTTCCTTTCTTCAGTCACTTTCAATCCTATAGTATTACAAATATAAATCAGATATCAATATCTATTAAGACTAGAAACAAGGGTCTTACAAGCTTCAAAGTTTCCTAGTAATTTAAAACAAAACAAAAGAACAAGATCAAAAACCACAACAAGAACAAGATCAACAACAAACACCGCGACTTTCGCACACAAACACACACACAAAAACGAAAAAAAAAACCTCAACAAGAACAACATCAACAACAAACACCGCGACTTTCGCACACAAACACACACACAAAAACGAAAAAAAAAACCTCAACAAGAACAACATCAACAACAAACACCGCGACTTTCGCACACAAACACACACACAAAAACGAAAAAAAAAACCTCAACAAGAACAACATCAACAACAAACACCGCGACTTTCGCACACAAACACACATACAAAAACGAAAAAAAAAACCTTCAACAAGAACAACATCAACAACAAACACCGCGACTTTCGCACACAAACACACATACAAAAACGAAAAAAAAAACCTTCAACAAGAACAACATCAACAACAAACACCGCGACTTTCGCACACAAACACACATACAAAAACGAAAAAAAAAACCTTCAACAAGAACAACATCAACAACAAACACCGCGACTTTCGCACACAAACACACATACAAAAACGAAAAAAAAACCTTCAACAAGAACAACATCAACAACAAACACCGCGACTTTCGCACACAAACACACACACAAAAACGAAAAAAAAACCTTCAACAAGAACAACATCAACAACAAACACCGCGACTTTCGCACACAAACACACACACAAAAACGAAAAAAAAAAACCTTCAACAAGAACAACATCAACAACAAACACCGCGACTTTCGCACACAAACACACACACAAAAACGAAAAAAAAAACCTTCAACAAGAACAACATCAACAACAAACACATACATAAAAACGAAAAAAAAAACCCTGATACACCTGTCTGTTTTGTTGTTGTCGTTGTTGTTGTTGTTTTGCCTGCCCTGGTTGCAATTGTAAGAATCGAAATTTCAATTTCATAAATTTACAAAACATAATTATAACTCTCTTCACCTCGATTCTCTTCCGCGCTTCCTTCAATCAATACAAAGCAATTAATAACTTGAAAGTCTTTTAGTCATCTGAGTGATATCTATCATTAGCGACCCTAATTTGATTTCTCGGCTTAAGTCTCTTAAGAGAGAGGGATATAATAGACCTTTCCTAAATTCACTTGGATGATCACGAAACAATGGTTCCAAGTCGAGACTGAACTTGATTCTTATATTTATCAAGGTCAACCTCGACTTGAAACTATTGTTTTGTAATCATCCAAACGAATTCGGGAAAGGTACTATTGGCATAGTGTTTATTATCATTGCATTCGTAATGATGTCAGCTAGCCTTTCAGTAACTCGTAAAATTAAACAGTGTGGGATTGATTGAATATGATAAATGAAATCCAATGTATAACATTTACATTGCTTAGAGTAATGCATAATGATTAATTATTTATATAGCGCCATTTCTATGTATATATAATCAAAGGCGCTTTACAATCATGAGTGGTGGTTAGAATAAGGTGTAGACACTGAGGGTGGTCACTGCCAGGGTTTCTTTTTACGTCCTCAGTGGTTCTTTTACGTCCCTCCGATATTGGTTAGTGATGAAGTGTGGAGAGACGGGACCGCCATTTAAAGTGGTCATCTGAGCCACTTGAAAGTCTAACCATTTGCAGATGTAATTACAAAGGCAGCAGTTTCTCCTCAGTTATTTTAAGACCCTGAGTGTTGGTCCGGTCCGACCAACTGAGCCAACCGGGCGGCGGTTGCATGTGTCAGTACGTGAATGTTCTTTATTTAGGCGCGTTTCCCATGCTTAAAGGAGGACTGGTAAGAATATTGAGGTGTATGAGATTAGGTGAGCAGAATTACGGATGTTATTTTTACAAAAAAAAAAAAAAAAAACCCTTTACCTTGGGTGTAATGTTCCAAAATCCTCCCTGAAGCGCGGGCTCGCTTTTTGTCAGTTGTTGCATTGTTGATAGTAGAATCGATCATCATGAATTAATTAAAAATGGCGCATTTAAGGTGACTGACAAAGTTTGAACGTTCATTTTGAGCCCACGATGTGCACGCGCACAAAAACCGCTTAAAACTGCATAACAACCTTTACAAATTTTATTGAGGAAATAATGTTCAAAGTAGATGTCCTGAGAAAATTGCTTTCAGAGCTTTTTTAATTTTTGAGATATTACTTTTTGTGTCCAAAGCACGATTTCCGTCATTTTTCTTTCGAAAACTTGTCAAGATGGTCATATTCAAAATTCATTATCTCGAAAACGAGCTCGAGACACCCCATTTTTCTTTTCATTCTTGAAATCAACGTTAAATTCTGTGTAAAATATCTTTCTAAGGACATTTTGTAATTATTCCTTGCTAAAGTAGTCAGTCACCTTAAAGGAAGAAGAAAGCCGTGTACTTGATCTCAATAGCGTTTCTTTTATAAAGGCGATATCACGGAATGTGAACTGCGAAGGCGTTGATAGGTCTCAATAAAGGAAGTTGAAAATGATGTATTGGGTCTGTAAGAGGTATTAAAAGCTTTCTGGATTTTTAAGTAGAGATTATGAACTTACCTTAGTAATTAAGTGTTTACACTGCTTTTCGGATTCAGTTTCTACATCATGTCTCTCGAACCTTTTTTGTATTCGTTTTCTTTAATACTTCTTTTTCCTTTCCTTTTTCTTTTTTTAATCTTATTCTTATTCCTGACTTAGTTTCCTCATTGTCATTGTCATTGTCATTGTCATTGTCATTGTCATTGTCATTGTCATTGTCATTGTCATTGTCATTGTCATTGTCATTGTCATTGTCATTGTCATTGTCATTGTCATTGTCATTGTCATTGTCATTGTCATTGTCATTGTCATTGTCATTGTCATTGTCATTGTCATTGTCATTGTCATTGTCATTCTTAGCTTATTCACAATTTTATCATTAACGAGAAGCTCTCATTCCAATTCTCATCCTTTTTCTTACAATCTTTCATTCTCATTCATTTTGTTTTCTTACGTCATGTACTCTTCTTTTATTTTCATTCTCACTTTAATCTAGCTTTATTATCATTTTCTTTCTCAACGAAAACAATTTTTAAAATGGATTTTTTTGCAGACTAATTCGAACTTGAAGCTTTGTAATCTATCTACCCATATCTATACTCGAAAATGCCGTGTCTTGTGATAACAAAAAAACATATTCTAACCATCTGCAGGACAAAGTAGATGTTCAACTGAAGCACTTTGGAAGAGATTTGAGCTTTTAATCAATCTTATTAATCTTGCTGTCGGTCAAATTACGCGTGTTTTGAGCGCGTGGGAGATCGTGGGAGGATGCTGAGCTTTGAATAAAGGAAAGAGCGAGAGCCAGTGAAAAGAGAGAAGTTTAGCAGAAGAGAAAGCACTACATCTGGATAGAATAGAGAGACAGAAAAAGAGGAGAAAAAGAATAGAAGACTGAGAAAAAGACTCCAAAAGTTGAAAAAAGGTAAAGTTAAAATATAAGAACAGTTTTGAAAAAACAATTATTCAAACACCTTTCATCAAAAGATATGGCCCTTGTAACGATTATGCACAGTTCGGCATCTATTCTAAACCGTGGATCGATTAGCGACGAGTACTGAGTTCTTAAGTATGTCTTAAAGTTCGTAAAATAAAGAAGAATGTTTCAAACATATATTTTTGCTTGATGGGCCTTTCTGTAATTCAGGAGGGGACTGGAGCTGAGTGAATATATTTGTTTAATACAATAAAATATCATATCAATATTAGTCTTATTATTTCAAGTGTCTAGTCGTTCTAACGCTTTTACTCTAATTGGGGACACTTTTCCCTCACGCACACTACCACTACATTCAGTATTCTATGTACACAATGCTCACTCACATGTTGATAGTTTCACTCACACACACTACCACTACATTCAATATTTTATGTACACAGCACTCACTCACATGTTGATAGTTTCACTCACACACACTACCACTACATTCAATATTTTATGTACACAGCATCACTCACATGTTGATAGTTTCACTCACACACACTACCACTACATTCAATATTCTATGCACACAACACTCAACTCACATGTTGATAGTTTCACTCACACACACTACCACTACATTCAATATTCTATGTACACAGCACTCACTCACATGTTGATAGTTTCACTCACACACACTACCACTATACACAGTATTCTATGCACACAATGCTCACTCACATGTTGACACGTAGTTCGGGATGTAAATTCTAGCAGGATAACGAGGATATCTAGAATAAAATGTTCAAAATTGCAAATAAGAGAGAATGCTCCAGTTCCCAGTTTAAGCGTGATCTCTTGTGCACTCCTTCATTACAATCTTAAGACAATTTACTTCATCCAAAATGCCTTTTTTAGCAAGTGCAATTGTTCCTCTTTCGCATTTCAATCCTAGCTCTTCCTATCTTAAGAAATTCTAATTCTTTTCCAACGATATGCTCTTTTTAATCAGGTATTTAACAAACTTTCTTTCTCAGTCTTATTTCAGTCATTAATTTCCATGGAGTATTCTAGACATACAAATGGCTGCCGTTTGAAAGAAGAAAATATATAATTCGAGTAGTTCTTTGATCTTTTGCGACCTTTCCATTTTCTTGACTTTCAAAATTACTCAGGTAATTAAAAAAAAAATGCTAACTCAGACGGCTGATAATTTGATCAATGCATGGAAGCCAAGACGTTTGCAGCGAATGTCTGGAGTTATCTCCTACTTCTACTACTTCCGAGACCAATATTCTATCTTTCAATACCTTTGCTTCAGGTGCTACTCATTTTAAGGTTAGACTATTAGATAAAGAACGTGTAGTGGAAGGTCATGATAAGACGAAAAGGTAAAAAGTACAAATAAAAGAAATGTCCGGCCCTTTTTTGACAGAGGGATCGGAAAATACTGACTAATCCAAAATATTTCCTCTGTTTTTTCCTGTTATCAACAAAGTTTATTTCTAGCTCACTTTTCTTTTCATTAATCTTCGCTAATTACTTGTAGGCTGATGTTCAAAGCTATAGAACAATGTTAGCACGTATCCTGCGTCATAATTTCAGTTGACAGACCAGGATTGGCCCGAGTCTCAGTGAGGATTAGCAGTACATATCATGACTGCAGCCCTGAGCAACATGGTCCGGAAGCAGTTTTTTTGAGCTATATATATTTTTTAGGAAAACTGATATTTTACTTTTCCTGTTTCTTTTTTTTTTTTTTTTTTTTTTGGATCGTTTTTTCTTTGTTGGTTAAAGTTGTTTAAGCATTGGTTGTTTCTTTCTTTCTTTCTTTCTCTTTCTTTCTTTCTCTCTTTCTTTCTCTCTCTTTCTTTCTTTCTTTCTTTCTCTCTCTTTCTTTCTTTCTTTCTTTCTCTTTCTTTCTTTCTTTCTTTCTTTCTTTCTTTCTTTCTCTCTCTCTCTTTCTTTCTTTCTTTCTTTCTTTCTCTCTCTTTCTTTCTTTCTTTCTTTCTCTCTCTCTTTCTTTCTTTCTTTCTTTCTCTTTCTTTCTTTCTTTCTTTCTCTCTCTTTCTTTCTTTCTTTCTTTCTCTCTCTTTCTTTCTTTCTCTCTCTCTTTCTTTCTTCCTTTCTTTCTTTCTTTCTTTCTTTCTTTCTTTTTTCTTTCTTTCTTTCTTTCTTTTTAAATTGAAAAAAATGAAACCATTTCCTAAAATACACAGCAATAGCAGACAACATATTCAGAAAAAGCAGAAAAAAATTTTGCGTGATCGAGACTTTTCTAGACGTATATATTTTTCTATACGTATCAGAATATTTTCTAGACGTTGCCTGTATTATTATTCGCCGAAGCCTAGCTTTGACAGATACCAGAGACAGCTAGCTAGGCTTGCCACGAACTGAATCAAATTCTGCTTTGTTAACAAGAGATAATTTGAAGGAGTTGGTCGAGCGGGCAGAACAAAACTTAAAAATTATTCACTTTAAATTATATATTTCTTTTGAGAGGCAGAATTATGAAATCTTATCTTTCGACAAACTAGTTCACTGTTTTCCAAAAAAAAAATAGAAAACGTCGACCGAGTCAAATCTCGATTTTTTTCCCCAAAAAAATTGAACGGTAGAAATATTCGATTCGTCTTGACGAATGGGTATAGTTCATTGATGCGCATGCGCATAGCTCTGTTTGTCGTAAAAAATGTTTGCACTGCGCATGATCAAAATTATTTTATTCTAAGATGATGGTAAAAATAGATTTGAGAAGGAAATTACTGAAAAAACAATATATATATTTTTAAAAAGTACGTGAATATATGGAGGTAATAGATTACAAAACAGAGAAGAAAGCATTTTTGGGTGGTGTTTTCATTGTAAAAATATCATACCAGGCAAAACATTTCCGAAGCGGGTACACAAAGCGATGTATATATTCAAGTGCTTTCAAGGTTTATTTGATCTGCTTGACATCTAGTCAGTTCGACTACAAGATTATATGCTTTATAATTGAAAACGTGTGCGAAATTGTCAATCAACATAACGGTGTATGTCGATATTATCAAGGAGTGTAAACCAAGGATGTGATGGTGCGCCGCGTGGCAAAGATTCGCATTTCACAAAGTAATTTTCCCCCTAAAAAAAAGGCCAGTTTTCTGGCGGGAATCGAATTGAGTCGCTCTAAACGTCTAGAATTAGCAATTTCAAGTCTGTGTGAATAAAATTCCAAAGATTGAAATATACTAATTGAATAACCTCCTGCAGCAAATAGCTGCATGAGTTTGTTTTTCGCGTGTGCGCTTCTATATATTTATGAAACCATACATGCATGAATAATTTGTTCTTTTATCAGTTTTTGGCCCATGCACCTGTTCTTTATCTATCCAGTTATTCATTGTACCTTGCATCTTTTCTTTTCATTCATTCAAAGTTAGCGATATATATACCTTATCAGCCTCTGGGCTAATCTAAGCTCACTTGATTTATCCTTCCTTATCCGTTTTTTTGTTTTGTTTACTGATTTATAATTTATTCTTTTTCTTCTTTCTTTTCCTTTACGTTTCTTCTCCTCTTCTCATCTCTTTTCTTCCTTTCTCCTCTCCTGTATTCCTTTTCGAATTCCTTCTCTTCTCTTCTCTTCTCTTCTCTTCTCTTCTCTTCTCTTCTCTTCTCTTCTCTTCTCTTCTCTTCTCTTCTCTTCTCTTCTCTTCTCTTCTCTTCTCTTCTCTTCTCTTCTCTTCTCTTCTCTTCTCTTCCCTTCCCTTCTCTTCCCTTCTCTTCTCTTCTCTTCTCTTCCCTTCCCTTCCCTTCCCTTCCCTTCCTTCATATAAATACATAGAGATGATTTCTTTGTTTCCATTCAAATTCAAACTCAAAACAAAAACAAAAGCTATATAGACGGCCGCCGAAGGGCTTAAAAAATTGCTTATAGATTACAATTATAGATCTTTCCTTATACCTTCCAATTATTTCACTTGCTATCCATTTCCTCTAACATGTCGTCATGCACCGAAAACTTACAAAGTCAAGTAACTTTAAAAAAATATTTTAATTTCTCAGTGCCTGATGACTCGGACATGTCAGAATTAAATGAAGATAATTAAAATGGATCAGTTTTTCATAATAACAATGCAATAATATAACAACGCCCAAATGCAAGTGGCATACATTCAATCAGTAAGGCTGGGCATTGAAGTATAGCGTCAATTGCGAGCAGCTTACATTTCTCTCAAAGGAGCAAGTTCAAACACTTTGGCTGCTAGCTCAAGGTATGACACGTTAGGTATCTATCATCTACTTAAAACTGATATCAAATTGTGAACGATATTTTGAAGTTTTTTCTAGGATTAGGGATGTCTAGGGATATATATCCTAAAAGAGCGCCCTTGAAATATTGGAACTACTTTAGAATATATGTTTTGATAACATCTATTCGAATTTCAGTGCATGTGCAAAGAAACTCAGACAAGCTAAGAGCAAATATGCCATAACTCGTGAGACTTGTTCTCTTTTCTTTCTCTCTTCCTTCCTTCCTTGTTTCTCTTATTTCTTCCTTGCCTACTTGAATTTTCTTCCGTGCCTGTTTCTTCCTTTCTTGCTTGCTTTCTTGCTTCCTTCAGTGCTTGCTTGCTTTCTTGCTACCTTCAGTGCTGGCTTGCTTGCTTTCTTGCTACCTTCAGGGCTTGCTTTCTTGCTTTCTTGCTTTCTTGCTTGCTTGCTTTCTTGCTTCCTTCAGTGCCTGCTTTCTTGCTTTCTTCGGGGCTTGCTTGCTTGCTTTCTTTCTTGCTACCTTCAGGGCTTGCTTGCTTGCTTTCGTGCTTCCTTCAGCGCTTGCTTTCTTACTTCCTTCAGTGCTTGTTTGCTTTCTTAATTGTTTGCTTGCTTTCTCTTTCCTTGCTTGCTTCCTCCTTTTCTTCTTTCCTTCATTATTGCTTTATTCTTTTCCTAACTTATTCATTCATCCTTTCCCCCCTTCCATTTATTTCCTTCCACACTTTTTCCTTCAAGTTTGTTCTGTTACTTTAACGCCAATATATTTGTCCGTCTCGATGTAAACAGTCAGACGAGGCCAGGTGAATTGTGGCTTCAAAACATTTCGTTTTGCATTTTAGGAGTCAAGTAACTGACACACTCTTAGTGGACAAACAATTAAAACAAGAAACTTCTTTTTCCTAATCAATTATCTTACTCTTAGCAACTGCAGAGATCTTAATCATAGAACTAGGGAATCGAATGTGATATATAACATGAAAGACACGAAGAATCTTCATTAGAAAGAAATTTATATGCAAATATCGACCAAAAATGCTGTTTGTCTTTTTGTTATCTTTTGCCCTCGAGGCACTCTGCGTGATTATTATTTGTTGTTCTTGTCTTTGGTCAACGATATATGAGCAAGGTTTATTATCGCATTTTAATAGAAACTTTTATAAACGAGGCATATAATGTATTCTATCTCTCTCTCTCTCTCTCTCTCTCTCTCTTTCTTTCTTTCTTTCATGTTTCTCTCGCTTTCTCTCTCTCTCTCTCTCTCTCTCGGCTCTCTTTCTTTAATTCTCTCTTTCTTTCTTTCATGTTTCTCTCTCTTTTTCTCTCTCTCTCTCTTTCTTTCTTTAATTCTCTCTTTCTTCTTTCTTTCTTTCTATTGTCATATATAGTTTATCCAACTGCAATCAATACATTAAGAGCTAGTTTTGCCTTAACTGACAACCCTCTTAAGCCTCTTGACAAGCAGCTGAGTCATCCATGGACAAAATGTCTACATTTCAAATGAGTAGACTTGAAGACTTTTCATTAGACGCAGTCTCATTTCTTTGGCTAGTTTAGCCAATGCACTCAGTCATTATCATGAATTTGAAAAGCTCTATCTAAAAATTAAAACGATTGCCGTGTCCTTAGAGACGAGTAAATTTTTTTTGACATTGATAACTGTAGCTTACAAGTAAGTATAAGTTTTTCAATTTTTACTCCATAAGAATTACATACCCAAGTTTCAAAATATTGCAATCATTGCGATCCCTGTTCTACTTAATTTCTTCACGTTTTTCTTGTTCTTCAACCATCTTTCCATTCTTTTCTCTTCTCCTTCATTCTCAATTCCCTTTCGTTTCTATAGAGTGAATCCCCTTTTTTCTTGCTTACTTTCTTTTCTTCTTTCTTCTTTTCATTTCTTTTTTTCTTGATCTTCTCTTCCCTCCTTTCTTCAATTGCTTGCTTGCTTTTTACCCACCTACCTTGCATTCTTTCCTCTTTTCTTTCTATGTCGTTCGATTTAATTAATGTGAATGATTCATTTAGCATTTCAAGGGGCACTTGGATGAAAACGTCCCACTTTTTTAAAGTGCAAATAATTCAAGTATTCGAGGATATTATGATCATGAAAACCAGATTGGCGAAAATTTTAGCCTTGGAGCCACTTGCAGTTGAGAAATTTTGGTTTAAAAACTAAAAGAGCAATGTATGATGTCATTTACTCACAATTTAGATGCTGAAAAAAAAATGATAATATTTGTCCACTACTTTTGACTTTGAAAAAAATATGTTGCTTGGCTACTATTGAGGCCACATAGATAAGTTTAACCAAGTTTAAAGTCATTTCCGGCCAATTTTCATCGAAAGTGTCCCTTTCATGCACTTAAAAAAAGATCCTCCTCGATCTCCTGGGAGAGCCCTTGATGATATGAAGAACTCAGTTTTCATTTTTGTCGGGCTTTTCTGCTTAGAATGCGGGCTCCTTAATTTTCAAAGCAGGGTTTTAGGATCAACCCATAGACCTGGCAAATTATGTATGCCTGGTGTTTCTCGTTGTATTTTCTGATCATATACAATATTTATAAACTCATTCAACTGTCAAAAACTTATGCAGAAAAATGGCCAGATATAAATAGCTTTGTTCATAAACATTTCAATTCTGATCTGATGATATTGCTCCAAATCATTTTATTACCAAATAGCCTAAGTTTCTGACTTTGCTTTTAGATCGAGTGTCCTTCTTAAAATCTTAAAAGATTCCTGGCTGGCAATTTAACTGAGACATCTGCCCGAAAACCTCCGTCAAAAAACACCCACGCTCGTAGCTATTAATTAACAGATGCTCGCAGGTGCAATCCAGGAAGTATACATTGATCTTTTTACTTACATTTCATTGTAGATTTGCCGTGGTTAGTTTGGTTCTTGGCTTCGTGTTCTCAGTTATCAGGATGCCAGGCATTCAAAATGTTACCAGCTCCATCGCCAGGAATACGTCCAATGGTTCAGTGGTTTGCGAACTTTATCCAGAGTCCAGAGAGTCGTTTCGTTTCCGTGTCATAGCATCGTTCTGTATAATATTGATGTCACTGATCGGGAATGCGTTAGTTTGTCGAGGAGCTATCAGACGAAGCAAAAGACCCTTTAGCTACTACCTAGTGACAAATCTGGCTGTTGCAGAATTGGTTTTTACGGCCACACAGCCGTTCAATTTGGTCTACAACACCAAACCCTATTCGTGGATCTTTGGAGATTTCATGTGCCATGTTGTCGAATCATTAGCCTTGTGTACCACCTTGGTTATCACTTTTACCTTAGCTGCTATTGCTGTATACCGTTGTATTATGATGTTACAGCCATATAGATATCGCGGCTTTTCTACGCGTCTTGTATACGCAGTGATAGCAGTTTCGTGGATTTGGGGCATCGCTCTTTCGCTGCCCGACTCAGTTTCAAGAAAAAGAGTCGAACATGAGGATTGTAATGTGTTTGTCTGCGAGAGCTTTGTGGATCTATCCGACTACAGGATGACGATTTTTATCCTGAATTTTGTGGTACCATTCATCACGATGTTGCTGTCCTACAGTTGTGTAATTTGTATGGTCAGGAAACACATCGTGAAATCACGACAGCAAATTGAACTGTACTCAGCTGCAACTGAAAGCCTTGGAACAAGATCAAGTATATTGTCCAATGACACTAAACATCAGCCCCAGACAAGAGACAAGGAACCAAACAAAACATCTCAAAACGAATTCCCCATTCCTATTCTAAGCTCGTCTCCAGATTCACAGCAAAAGAAACCACCCAGCAACAAGATGATGCGTCTGGAAGCAGATGTACTGAACATGATCTATCTCATCATTCTCTTGTTCTTTCTGTGTTACCTGCCTTCAAATGTTTTGTTCATTTTGACTGAAGGGCTCGGTTTCGAGTCAATTAAACAATGGAAACATTACTGGCTAATAACATGGTACTTGAATTTGCTACATATGGCACCGAGTGCTCTCCATCCAATTTGTTACGGAGCCAAAAGCAGAATTCTTGGGCTTTTTTGCAGATGTCCTTGTCGGCGTCGATGGTTCAGGAAGTGAGCATAAAGAGCTCCAAAGAACAAAAATACAGATAGGAACAAGTAACTGTTAAATCAAGTAGCATATTTTATCTCAATCATACAGGAAGTGATTGTTCAGTTTTCCAAGCCGCTTGACGTCAAATCGAATTGGAATTCAGAAGTTGATTTTTGAGGAATGAAACTGAACCTACGAATTCGGCAAAAAACTGAGCAAAAATGATGTGCGCTTCTTGTGTGGAGCAACTTGCTCCTCGAATTTGTTCTGTTGACAGCTTCTTCAAAGAGTAGTACACTACACAATATATTGTGACATTGTCCTGGAGCAGGCTAATGTGAATTGAATATTACAGCAAGTGAATGAAAACTTTCAACTTTTATAACTTGCATTATGGAGTGTACCTCCAATCTACTTATTTCCAAAGTTTTATACCAGTTGTACGTGGACTTGCGGTACGTACTCTTGCCATACAACGAACACATTTTCCAATACAAATCTCTATAAAATGTTCGATATTCAGTTATTAGAATGCGGCTGAAATAGCTATCTATGTCTCTAACATGCTGGTTAAGTGACAGGCATTTCATTTTTCCTACGTAGTATATAAGTCATTTCTTTTACATCTTGAATCGCAAGGCATAAAGGGGAGTCCAGGGGGCAGAACAAAACAAGATAAAGAGTTTCGTTTCATTTGTCTTTCTTTCATGTCCATCTTCTTACTTCATCTCTCGCAAGTTGTATTGTGGTGAAATGTTAATGTTAATCGACACTATTTCTGTAACAAAGCTTTGTATATTTGCACCCTACCAAGATGGCCACCGTATTGTCGAAGTAAACTATTATAAAAATCAATACGTTGGTCCTAGGCCTTTTTGATCAAAACAGATGGTATTGGTTCGATTTGTGGCTAAGATCGGTTAATATTATAAACGATCAAATGACCATGGTTCATAACCATCTGTAGGTTCATATAAACGATTTATCAATTATTTTAGGAACAAAGTTATGAATTTGTCTAAAAGTGAACCAACATATAGCATTGTTGTTGAAATATTACAAACACTAAAATTTTGCTTCATAACAATTATGTTTAATGCAATTTTTCCTTATATTCGACGTTACGAGCTGAAACATTGCCATCTTACTAATATGAAAAAAAATCTACCCTAATTGGATCTGAGCTGTGCTCCGTGGTCAGACAGGAGTCGTATTGCGGCTACCTTCGGCGTCTTTGTATACCTTTGACTCGGCCACATTGAGCTGCGTCCTTCTCAATTAACCTATTACAGCTGCAAGAAAGGATGATTAGCCGGCAATTTATTTATATGTATTTATTCATCAAGGTGCTCTTTCCAATTCTGTTGTTCATGTTGTCTGCTAGTGCAAGTCCCCAATTCGCTCGCGGGCCACAAGTTCGTTATCCATTTTCTGTGCTACCATACCCTCGTAAAATAAGGACAAGTGTATATTATCCAAGGCCTTACAAAGGTACACATCGAGATAAAAATCATGTAATACGCTAAAACAATCCTTCTGGTAATCCTGCATTCATTAATTCCAACATTCGTGCAAGCAGCTTTTTGATATAACATCTGGCGACAGTGCTGCAAATCCCGCAAGCAATTGTATTGTTTTTAAAGAAATTTCTAAAAAGGCAATAAGAAATACCAAATAAAAGCTCTTGTAGGTGTTTATTTTAACCGCAGTTTTGTAAACCATTTGTAATTAGATAATTATACAATACTGACCAGATTAAAATGATGAATTTGCGAGGTTTTTCTTGTCTAATTTTATTCAGGAAGATGATGTTGAAGAAGGGAATATGAGCAATACTAGAGTCAAGCAGCATGAATTATCTTCAAAAAGGCTCTTTCCAAATAATTTTATCTTTGTCCTTTCTATAGAACTTAGCACCTTGGTTTTTCCCTGACATTTCTCTGACCAAAAAAATTCTTCACTGACCTCATTATGCACTTATTTCACGAAAAATGGTATTTTGGCCACAGGAAGCCCAATTAAGAATTATGAATTTAAAACCAATTTTTGAAGGCTGACAGAAATTCCCTGACTTTTCACTGACTTTTGGGTAATTTTTTGCAAAAATTCACTGACCAAAATCAAAATTCCCTGACAATTCCCTGACCTCGAAAAAAATTCAGAATTCACTGACTTTTCCCTGACCATGGGAACCCTGTTTTAAATTCAGACCACTCGTTGGCCGGCATTGCTTTTCCAATTATTTCTCCAACACAGAGCTCTCAAGGGTGTCTTGCCGCCTTTTTTTCTCAACATGAGATTTAATCTTTAGCTCTTCAGTGCTTAATCAAGCAATAGCATCACGTTTCGTGTTTCCCGGGCGTGTTTACATAACACCTATGAGCAGAAAACTAAAGTATCCAAAAACACTCGTAACATCCCAAATATTATTACAAAAAGCTGTAAACATAGTTTTGTTGTTTAGAAAAGGAGTTGGACATAAAAAGTGAAATATCCTGAGTTTACAAACATTTTGAAAGCGTTCCTGCGCTCACGTCGCAAGATGACGTCACGTTTTAAACACGCTGTTTAGCCAATGAGAGCGCGCGTTATATCGTAGCTATTCATTTTCAGTAAGGGTTGTAAATAGTAATTTTTGCTTTGATGATTTGATATTCATATTATCTTTATTGTTCTAAATATATATAATATATGATAATCATATGAGGAAGTAGCTGATCCCATCAAAGAGTGCTCAATACACATATGGTGTAGAGCAAAGTGTAAATTATATCTAGTTGATAGGAATGTCTTTCATTAAATACTGTCTGACGAGTGCGTAAGCACGAAACTCGGAGTAACAGCAAATCTTGCCTCTTCGTTATTACATTTATAATATATGATATATATATATCGCTGCTGTTCATTTGATACCCTACAAAATATCAAGAGAAAAAAGAAAGAAAGAAGAAGAAAAGATATTTAGACTATACGTGCCATTCTCTTGTGAATGAGATCATTTTGTATCACTCATATTGATGTCTCTCACGTTACTGTGAAGGTTTTACAACATAGTCTACGGTCCATGTGTAGAATCGTGCAAAATCTGCTAAATATATACTTCTTTTCGAATTCATAAAATACCGCTGTGTTTCTTGATTGCAGATTCATCTATTCAAGTTTTGGCCTCATTTCGGTGTCCAAATATTCATAGATTCCAACAGAATAGTAAAGAATGCACAACTTCAGCAACTCAAATACCCTGGAATTCCACAGACCTTCACTTGAACACAGGAATATTCTACAAAAAATCGAGGTTAACTAACCCTGAGAAATATTGAATTCGAAACTAGAGTAATATTTGAAAAACAAAACTAGAAATTTGAGGAGGTGGTTGCTTAAGATTGTCGCTTAAAGATGGTCGCTTACGAGATATCGTTCAAAAAGAGTCTACTGTCTTTGAGAGGGAAGTGCTCTCACGGCTGAGCCACCAAAGCTTTCCAATAAAAGTAAAGAAGAAAAGTACATGTTCTATTAATAAGAACGAACAATCCTGCTGAAAGGCATGTCGTACAAAGTCAGTTTGTAGCTTCTGTAAAGTGTAGCAAGAGGACTACCAAAATGGTACTAATGTTAGGTGAATTCAGCGGACGTACATCAAAATGTCTCCCTTTGATATTGCAACGAGTAATAACTGAGTTGTAAGTTCCAAGAGTGATCATACTGATATATATTTTCCCGTAAACGTACCCTTCCATCAGAAGAAAATAAAAAGAACTCATCGCTTTCCTGTTAATCTTGTTCTTGAATGGCGCCATTCTTCAAGTGGTGCGCAGCATCGGAAGCGTCAGCGTTTGACGACGTCAGTTGACGAAGGACGAGTTTTTTGTAAACCCCATTTTGAGCGATTAAGGAATCGTGGTTACCTCGCTCGACTATTGAACCCTTTTCCATAACGAGAACCTGGGATGAAAATAATGAATGAGTGAGTGAATATGAATGGGTGAATAGATTATTGGATGGATGCATGGGTGAAAGAAGAGCCGATGGGTGGCAGCCATGTTGGATGACACGACAGATGAAATCAAGAACAAGCTCTCGGTTGAATGAAAGAAATCGGGTTCCCATAGGACTGACCAATTAACCCGTCATCCAACATGGCGGCATACAGCCGAGGCAGAAGTTATTTTACTTACGAGGTCAGCATTACGGACAGTGGACAGTCGGTGGGCAATAACAAGAACAGTTCTGTTAACCATAGCACGATCTATGGCTTCTTGTACAAAATGCTCGCTCTCTGCATCAAGGGCACTGGTAGCCTAAAGCAACAACCAATAATAAGCAATTATTAGACGGGGTTGAGGAAAATATCGTGATTTATCATTCAAATAATTTTTTTGTGTTGTGGCAGTTTTTGCTGTGTATGAAACACGCCAAGTCAATTTCTGACAGCTCAGGGTAGTGAGCCATGTAGCCATGTTAACAAATGCAGCGTTACTGCGCATGAGAAGACCATTATTTGTAGGCAGTAATGTGCAGTTCTTTCGGCCAATTAAAACAACGGGGGGGGGGGGGGGGATTAGAATGATAAAGATAATTAATGATTCATTGAAAATTCATTATTTCCCATAGGTTGTTTGCTTTGGGAATAATGTTTTATTAAATTATTACCTCGTCAAGGAGAAGGATCTGTGGATCCATTAGAAGTGCTCTGGCGATTGCTACACGTTGTTTCTGTCCTCCTGATAAGGTGATCCCACGTTCACCCACTTGGGTTTTGTATCCCTCCTGCAAAATAGTAAGCAATAAGATGAGAAGGAAACAATGGAACACAATTTGGTCATTAACTTACTTTACAGTGCGCACACTCTAACTGCGACCACTTTAGCAACGTTAACCAATGATAATAGAGAATGATTACAAAGCAAGCAAGGAAGCAAGGAAGCAAGGAAGCAAGGAAGCAAGGAAGCAAGGAAGCAATTCAAGGAAACAAGGAAGCAGACACCTAAGGCGTTATCAATAAATCGTTGAAACATCGTGATTGGCTGAGGTTAATGTGATACTGATTCTGCCCTAATTTGTTTATTTAACTCACCTCAAATGACATTATGAAGTCGTGGGCATTGGCTTGACGGGCTGCCTCTTCGATCTTAAAGAGAACAGAAAATTTAGAAAAACAGAAAAACTTCCTGTTCGTTAGTTCACGAGCGCACCCATTCACTCATTCTCCCTCCCTTACTTTCTCATCCTGCTCCCTCCCTCCTTTTTTCCCTGTCTCCTTTCCTTTCCTTTCCTTTCCTTTCCTTTCCTTTCCTTTCCTTTCCTTTCCTTTCCTTTCCTTTCCTTTCCTTTCCTTTCCTTTCCTTTCCTTTCCTTTCCTTTCCTTTCCTTTCCTTTCCTTTCCTTTCCTTTCCTTTCCTTCTCTTTCCTTTCCACTCTCTCTTCTCTTTTTCTCTCTTTCTAATTTCTTTCATTCTCTTTCCTTTCCTCCTTCCCTCTTCCTTCCGTCCACTCATTCCTCACCTCTTCTTGAGTAGCATCTTTTCCAAAAGCAATATTCTCAGCGATAGTAGTGGCAAACAGTACAGGTTCCTGGCTAACCAGAGCCAGCTTCTTTCTATACCAACTTAAATCAAGCGATGAGATCTCCACATATCCAATGCAGATTTTTCCTGATACGGGATCGTAGAATCTCTCCAGGAGACTAATCACAGTTGACTTACCCCCACCTGACGGACCCACTAGTGCTACTGTCTCACCAGGTTCGATCCTAAAACTGAGTCCCTGGAAACACAGAGTAAAGAATGCGTCACGTTTTGAGATTGGGTGGTTTGCTGCCCAATTTCAAACCACGTGTCATTCTCTTGATAATAGATTCTTTGTTTGAGTTGTATCCATATTCATGTGACTGTCTTCTCATGCGCAACCATTAAACAAAGAAATGGTACTCTTGGGGATGACACGTGGTCTGAAATGGGAAAACATTATGCCCCAGCTAAAGAGGTATGTTTCTGTTAAGCCCGCCACCACCCTCGGGGAATTGTCTAGTGGCCTGGCCTCTAAATAGAGGTTGGCCGCTTCTAGAGGTATAAATTACTGCAAAAATCTTCATTTGGAATTTGACAACTGAATAGTGGTGGTGTAATGTTTTCCCATTTCAGACCACGTGTTATTCTCTATAGTATAATTTCTTTGTTTAACGGTTGCGCATTAGTAACAAATGAATATGGTTACGACTGAATGACATGCACATGAGGTTTGAAATGGGAAAATATATCACTGGTATCAAACGCAGGACTAGTGTTTCACAATAATCCCCTTCACAGTTCCCTGCACCTTCTTGAAAGGTAGCCCCGCATTAACATCGAAGCGAATTGAGCTTGCAATGATAGAGACCTTTTTTTAACACGTTGGACAATTATTCACAAGTCTCTATCACTGCAAGCTCACCGTTCGTCTCGCTTCGATGCAAAGGCACGGTTATCTTTCAAGATGGCGAAGGGAACTGCGAAAGGGACTATTAAGAGAATAAAACGCGAGTTACCTTCAGGACATCGGTGTCGGGTCGTGTGGGATAATGAAAACAAACATCTTCAAATATTATAGCTATACAAATGAATAAGAAATACACGTTATTAAAGCATGAATGCAAAAATGTATGGTCACTGATGAGAGAGAATTTCCCATAGGAGAGGAGCAGGGGGTAGTCATTGTTGATTAAATTCAGTAAAGAAATCTCCCCTCGTCCAAAACACATGTACCTTACTAGTAAACTGTCAATAGGAAATGATTGGGGGGGGGGGGGGGGGGGGGAATCAGTTGAAGCATAATTGCCCGGGCTAAAACCTGAGGAGGAAGGGCGGTTTGACGGATGGAATTCGTATCGGTTTTATGTCGGTCGTGCATGTGCTCGTATCGGTTTTGCATCGGCTTTTCATTGGTTGTAACCGTACGTTTTTGTATCGGTTTTATATCGTCTTGTATTGGTCTTGTATAGGTTTTGTATTGGTCTTGTATCGATTTTGTATCGGTTTCGTATCGGTTTTGTATCGTTCTTGTATCGGTCTTGTATCGGTTTTGTATCGGTTTTGTATCGGTTTTGTATCGGTTTTGTATCGTTCTTGTATCGGTCTTGTAGCGGTTTTGTGTCGTTCTTGTATCGGTCATGTATCGGTTTTGTATCGGTCTCGTAGTTGTTTTGTAGCGGTTTTGTGTCGTATATCTAGGGGAGGCATCTTAGTGTTAACTATAATTAGTTTAAAACTTACAGTCATTCAAAGAGGCCAATTCACGTCCACCCTCTATGCTTATTTCTGGTTCACGATCTAATAATTCAAACATTCGCTGCGACGCACCAACCGCCTGGAGCAAAACAGATTAACATGTGAGGTTATGGATAATCATTATAATCAAGAGGTATGGATGGTACGCATACATATAGACCCCTTGCAGCACGTCGGAATGCAGCTCAATTTGGAGGACAAAACAATAGGTTCCAATTCTCAGGAGATTGAAATTATTTTATTTTGTCTTCCAAATCGAGTTGCTTTGATGTCATGTGCAAGCCGGGGTCTATACAACCCTTTCAGAGCAGCTTTGCAACGCAAAATAACAAATCTTACTTCCCATTAGAGTTATATTCTGTTGTATTGTACAGAATGAGCTGTACTCGGATCATCCTACCTAGGGTATATACTACTTTGCTCTGCAAATATTCCACCTCCCAATCCCCTCATTCACCACTCCTCCCCTCTAATGTTGGACTTTTCATACCCACCCCTCCCTCACAATTTCTACTTTACCTTCATAAAATCCCCATAAAGCGAGGACAAGAAGGCAAACGACATGGCCACGTTCAGGGTATACAACATAAAGGCTGAAAGGGAAAAATTATTGAATCATTTGAATCATCCATTCAACCAAGAAGCTAAGTAATGTCAATTTTATCATCTTCACCACAGGTAGCCCAAGCTCTAAATAACATTTATACATAATTCAAAACATGCAATTTACATATAAAAGAATTAATTCCCGAGTGTGAACAATTGCCGACGGATTTACCTGTAAGAATGCCGACATTCAGGTCCCCCTCGTTGACGAGTTTTCCTCCATACCAAAGAACCAATACGATCGCAGCCTGTGGAATTGGCGGGAAAATTAAAATCACGCTCATTGACTCAGTCACGTGACCCTAGCCCCTATCTCTCTCCATAAACAAGAAGTTGCGTGACATTCACTGAACCAATTGCGGCAAGCTGAATTTTGGCGGGAAAAATTAGGCAGATATTATGGTTGTCAGCGGTCTTCATTAACTGATGCATCTGTGTGACTTCAAAGACATAAGAATATTGTACTGCAGGCTCAACTATCATATTAACCTCTGGATCACGTTTTTACAAACCTGAGCGATAGACATGACGATGCCATTGAAAACACCTAGGAAAAGACATAACCATAACAGATTAGTACCGTAAGTATTAGCATCTGCTTCTAGAAAAATATAGAATTTAAATCCTTTAGGAGGGTAACTTGGCGTGACACAGGGCTCAGTGGAGGTTAAGCGTTAGCGTGCGCAAATTCTTTGGCTATTTGTTTTGATGTCTCTACGGTTGCGCAGTCAAGAACTACCAGGAAACATGTTATAACTTCTCTGCTTTCATCCAGTCATATTTACATTAATCCAGCTGAATTAACCCAAAAACGTGCGCGCAAATGCTTGCCCTGGACGCGACTGGTAAAATGTGCGGCTATGAACCAGCTACTGCCAGAAACGTTTTTTTTTTTTTGAAAGTGGGGGTAGCCTATTGGGTGGAGGAATCAGGACAGGGATTCCCCATCCTCTCCCCCAAACATATTATGGGCTATCCCGCTGCCTTTAGGCCACAGGGAACCCAACGGGAAGAGGGCGTTAAAGGAACACTCACCAGATGCAACAGCCAACTTGGCACCAAGAAGGTAACTCTTGTGGATGCCTTCGCCGTATTTAATCATGGTTTTCGGCTCTTGCGAGAACGATCGAACAGTACGAATATTGCCAACAGATTCTTCTGCTACGGATGATGCTTCTGCTAGTTTATCTTGATACTGTTTGCTTATTCCTTGAATAAACTTTCCTTTAAGTGAAAAATAGGGGAAGTTAAACCAAGCAAAACTATTTGCAACAGCCGACAACTACTGTAGTAACGGCTAGATTGATTCAATTGTGCACGTGAACATACTCGAGACTTGATCTTTTAAGCTTAAAATATTAAAACATCCCTTCCCCTGCAGGAGCGCGTAGCAAACCTTGGAAAAAAGTGTAAGAAAAAAGCATTGAAAACTACAACGGATTTTTTCTTTTTATATAACAAAACAAACGAAACAGCTTACTAACGGCTCGTGCTTCTATTTCCGTGCTTACGTCACTTCCTGCATGCTTTATTACAGAACGGAGCACGGAACAAGCTGGCTGTTTTATTTGTTAAGTAGAACGCATATATTTACCGTATTGTTGGGCTCCAACTCCGATGATCGGTACAACAGAGATCAGCACACCAGTCAGTTTAGGACTGAGTGTGAACATGAAGACTATTGAACCAAGGATTTGAAGAATGTATCTCAGCAGCATCGAAATATTCACCTGATGTTAAACATTCAATAAAAAG
Organism: Anthopleura sola; assembly: GCA_023349425.1. Classification (NCBI taxonomy): domain Eukaryota; kingdom Metazoa; phylum Cnidaria; class Anthozoa; order Actiniaria; family Actiniidae; genus Anthopleura; species Anthopleura sola. The sequence continues at coordinate 5,832,929 of JALHLI010000014.1, read as the reverse complement.
ACGTCGATAAGTAATTCAAATCAAAAACGAGAGAAAAATTTCAGGAATAAATAGTCTGCGATAGCGGTGGAGAGGGGACTATGGCGAGGCGAGAAGAGGGAATTTGGAATTTCCTCTTTGTGTACTGTCCATGGACAACATTTTTCTCCTAGGAATCGCAAGACTTCTTTACCTTGGGCGTAACGCAGCAAAAGCTTCGGGTCCACTGTAGCGTTTTCATAGCGTTTCAAAAGCGCAGATAGGATCGGACGTCATCTGCGCATGCGAAAAGCAGACGTGCCGATGTGAATGATGTCACTAGGCCTCAGTTTTCAAATGTCCCCACTCTGGAAAGCGTTCTCAAATGTATGCGTTTTCGATTGTTTTAGTGTTGATGCAAGGCCAAAACGCATAGAAAAGTATGCGCTTTTAAGAGAAAACGTATTCGTGTGGAAGGGGCCTAAAGCGCCATCATGCAAATCAATGAAGCAAATATATTCATTTACCGTTAAAGCATTCTGGATCACTTGAGTATCTGACGCCAGGCGATTGGTGAGTTCTCCAGTTCTAAAACAAATAAAAAGAGAGAAAAGAACTTCACTGTGAAATGATTTTCAAAACAAAGAGTGAAGAGCCGCAGGTTTTGATTAGCAATGCTTTGCGCGATTCGATCGTCGTTGCCTTAGCTGGAAATAGATCTTAGTCTGGGCTTTCCCTGTCACTTTCCCATTTGTAACGTGTTGGAAACAAGTTCACTTAGAGGGTACAATGTTTACTGCAATTCTCAATATTCTGCGAACTCGGTAGTTGCGAGTTTCCCGTTTGAATTTGGTTTTTCACTGCCGCCAGTCAAAAATATAAAGGTAGCGAATTATTACTTTGGATTGACGGCAGCGAAAGACCCTTTTCAACAAGACGTTGAAATGTCTGAGTTCGCAGAATACCGCAGTTAAGCGAACAAAGCTAGCGACACGTTATAGGATGGACGGTAATTCTAATCATAATGGAGCGTACCTGTTAATAACCATTTTGATGTATAGCTTTAGACACTCTAGTTTAGTTTAACAAATATATTTCGCTCTGGTAACAGAGCAGCGTAACAGCGTACCTGTTAGTGTCGAAGAAGGCAACCTCTTGACAAATAATAGCATTGAACAACTGAAAAAATATCATTGGGATATTAATGATGGTCAGAGTAGAGTAGAGTAATTTAGGTTAGAGTAAAATATGGGAAGCAGGGATGGCGTAGCGGTGAGAGTGATCGCGACCCGGGTTCGATTCCTAGACTCGGCGTGCTTTGTCGTCGTCTTATGTGAGACTGCAAAATGAATTGACTCAGGTAAAAACCCAGGGCAATAGAAGAGGAAAAGCAAAGGAAAACCTGCACAAGACGAGGTAAAACCTCAACGTACCTGTTTTCTTATCCTTGCGACTATTTTCTGGCCAGACAGAGTGTAAAGCCATGATCTTATCATCGCAGCAAGAGCACCACCAACATATATTCCCAGTAGGATCAGGATAGTCTCGTTCAGTTTTTCTGTAAGATAAGCATTACATTTTTAAACCAAAGAAGACAAATTTCCATAAAGTTTCTTTAATATAGCATTCGTAAGTTACTCTAGAAACATTCCGTTTACATATAAAAAGGTGTATGGAAGTTGTGTTAAATGACATTGAAAATAGTTTATTTCATTTTATTCTAGTTCACTTCGTTTACTTCATTATTCTTAATATTCTACCTTTTATTTTCATTTCATTTCAATTTTTTATTTCATTTCGTTTCGTTTCACTTCATTCCCCTTTAAGGTTCTTCGGTTTTTCTCCCTCTACAAAACCCAACACGCTAGCTGATTCAAATTCAGTCATTGAAGTTCGGCTACTTACCCATCCCAGGTTGCATGGCCGAGGAGATAACCATACCAAAGAAGTATGGTGCGGCAATCTGTGACCCCGTTGATACCAGAAGAGCAAGAGAAGCGATGAAAAGGATACCTGATTCCTGTGAAGGAGGATTGCAAAAAATTCCTTTGATAATACCCTTGACAATAACTGATGCACGCATGCGCATGAAATAGTATTTAGCTATGATAAAACGCAAAATCTGATTGGTGGAATACCCTTGACAATAACTGATGCACGCATGCGCATGGAATAGTATAGCTATGATAAAACACACAATCTGATTGGTTGAATACCCTTGACAATAACTGATGCATGAATGTGCATGGAATAGTATAGCTATGATAAAAACGCACAATCTGATTGGCTAAAAAGATATATAATTGCCATGATCATGCCAAATTGTGTATGGCTCAAAGAGTGTTTCAAACTCCATACTGTGATAATTTTTTTGCCATCCCACTTCAAAAAGCACGTATAAAAAGTACTAGTATTCTAAACTCCCTTACCGGTTTTGCAAGAGTAGCCAGTCGGCCCAGATTGACTTTTTTCTTGGGCGCTCCTTCCTCTTCCATGTCATTTGGTGTATGTAAGATACGCATGACCTTTAACTTGCGCATAGCATGGAAACTCATGACAGCAGCAACTGACTCCAGAAAACAGAAACAAAGAGAACTGATGACCAATGCATAATATGTTGGGTGGAGATGATGGACACTGTCAGTTCTTACATTGTAGACTAATATACCTATGAGAAAAAGAAATCGAATAAGAGTCTTCTTGTTTATACATTTGATTATAAAATTCAGCGATAAAAAGTTTGCTTCATACATATTTAAGAAAAATATAAAACGACGACGTTTCGATGTTCCCAGAACATCATTATCAAGTCAAAAAATAATAGCTAGAAAATTTAAATATATAGTATTGACGAGACAATGAAAGTAAATTAAACAAAAAGTTTTGCCCGTATTGAGTCAAGAGAAAAAGAAAATTCAAAAAATTGAATTGATCCTCAGTCCCCTCCAAAAATGATTGGAATGGGGGTGGGGTGGCTCAGGAAGGGGGAGGTAGCAAAAGAAAAGGTGTGGGAGTGGGGGTAATGTAGCTGTTACAATAAGACAAATGGTGGTCATGGGTTGGTAGAAAGGGTAGAGAGAGTAGGGAGGCTAGGGTAGTGTAGGGGTAAGGGGGAGTAGGGTTGGGTAGGGTTGGCTTGGGAATGGACTTTGCTTGAGAAAAGCCCTTGGGAGTGGAGTAAAATAGGATAGGGTAGCATAATGTATGGGAGTGTAGTGTATTGGAGTGTAGTTGTAAGGAAAAAAAAGGGTAACATGGACTATGTATGGGAGGGGGCACATCTTAATACTTTAGACAACAAATGATTAATGAAAGTTAACAAAACTTACCTTTAGTAATACTAAAAGCTAAAGACCCAATACTAAAGAAAAGAATCATGAGATGCCAGATACATTTTTTAGTTGACAGTGACGATTCATAGGGATGATCAATCTGCTTCAAGGAAATGTCCTCTAAGGAGGCATAAATAAAGAAAAGCAAAGCACATCTAACAAAAGACAACACAGCCAAGTCAATGACACTGTCTCTAATGGTAAAGTGAGTCACATGGTCTTCCAGGTACTTGGTGTTGCCGCCACATAACCAGAGAGTAACTGACGATGCCAGGTCAAGAATGAGTAGCACCTGCATGAAGATAGTGAATCTGTATTTTGGGAGAGTGTAAAAACCAATGCTTGATTTGTCGCCATCCTCTTCCTTGTTAATGGCCTCTTCGGCATTGCCGATGTCATCGTGATCCATATTGCTAGAGTAAAGGACAACAAGGTTTGACAAAACGCATTGATCTGGCAGAGGGGTAGGAGTACGCTAGCACCATCCATTCAAAAAAGCTACTTTCCTTCATAAATTAAAGATTGCTGCCAGGCAATATTATTGTCAAAAACATATTTGGTGGGAGATGGTCTCAGTGGCAGACCCAGAATAATTTCAAGGGGGTGACTGGTACCTAGCAAAGCATTACATAGTATGGTCTTTTTTGGTCTTATTTTATCCTGTATTCTTATTATAATGGAGGGGTCAGTTGAAAAAGTGTAAAACGTTTTTCTCACTCTCCCCTCACCTTCAATAAAAAACGAGGGTACCCAAACAAAGCAGTGGGGTCAACAGGGGGTGAAATTGTGGCTTTGTTGGGTTGATTATTCAAAAGATTTCAGTACCATGCAATATTATGCAAGAAGAAAAGTTTGCTCAATCATTTGGACTTATATAAAGTTGAATGGACGATATAAATCCTTGTATAGTGTATTCTGTCTAAGGATCATATCTAATAAAGCTACGAATGCTGAGTCATGTTAGGTACCATAGTAAGCTTATATATACGAACGTGCTGTAGGACCAGTAGCATAGCACTTTCGTGCATGTCCTATCTATATACCCTGACCTCTATTCGATTTTTACAGGGTTTTTTGTACATCTTTCTTTGGGAATTACGCACAAAAAGAAAGGAACGAAAACCAAAGAATGATTATGAGTAGGCGAAATTTTAAACCTTTAACTTATGTAATCAAAGTTCTGGCAAATGATTTAGCTTATGAGCGTATACAGTACAAAGAGATCTCGCGATTAAATTGCTTCTTCACGAAAAATAACCCCCTAAACCCTGATTTCGACAATATTTTCGCTCTTAACGACAGCAGTGAGGTGTAAGACCAGATCGACCGATTAGAATGAAAGCCTTGCAGCGTGAATTTTGACAAAAAACTTTAGCTTTATTTTGCAAACATCTTGCGAACATCGATCTGTTGCCGTAGCTCAAAAACCCTGTAAAATACTTACCAATATTATTGACTGGAAATTTCCAAGAATCTTCAACTATATATAGATAAAAAAAATCCCCGCTCTCGCTACAGCTACAGCAGAATAAACTTAGGTAAGCTCTTTTTCGGCGCTTGGTACTTGTATGCCGGATTACAAAGAACTCCAAAAATAACATAAATACACAGGGAGCCCAAACAAGTAGGAGATTAAAATGACGTCATTGAGGATCAAGGGCAAACTTTTGTTTTTTAATTTTGGTTCTTTTTCTTTTTTCTTTTTTCTTTTTTCTTTCTTTTTGAGACGGTTTATTTTAAAGATGGTAAATTAAATAATATTGAATTAGCGTCAAAAGTAGTAAGGTTAAGTTTTGGATGGAAAATTATGTCAGATATATTTTTAGCTTTTATACGTCAGTAGCTATTAAAAAGATGAAATAAGATAGGCTGACGTAGAACAGGGAGGTACAATAAATAATTAAAAAAAAGTTGAGAAATACTTGGATCATGTTTGGACCATAACGAGATAGTCTTTTAGTAGACAAATTTCCATAAAGTTTCTTTAATATAGCATTCGTAAGTTACTCTAGGAACATTCAGTTTGCATATAAAAAAGGTGTATGGAATTAAATGGCATTGAGAATAGTATATTTTATTTTATTTTATTCTAGTTCACTTCGTTCACTTTATTATTTAATACTCTACTTTCATTTCATTTCATTTCATTTCATTTCATTTCATTTCATTTCATTTCATTTCATTTCATTTCATTTCATTTCATTTCATTTCATTTCATTTCATTTCATTTCATTTCATTTCATTTCATTTCATTTCATTTCATTTCATTTCATTTCATTTCATTTCATTTCATTTCATTTCATTTCATTTCATTTCATTTCATTTCATTTCATTTCATTTCATTTCATTTCATTTCATTTCATTTCATTTCATTTCATTTCATTTCATTTCATTTCATTTCATTTCATTTCATTTCATTTCATTTCATTTCATTTCATTTCATTTCATTTTATTTTATTTTATTTTATTTTATTTTATTTTATTTTATTTACTAGTCTCAGTCTCATATCCAGCTCGTCCACGTGTAGTCGAGGCTGTTAACGTCACGCGCTGCTCGAAGGAAGGAGGAAGCGGTCTGCAAGGTGGCACACAACAAGACAACTTACTGTTATTACCATTGTATTTGAGCCTTATACGGCTTTATTTAACCTCAACAAGGACCGAGACATGTAGTTCTACCACGACAAGAGAGTTATGGGGCTGAGAGAGTCAAAACTTTGCTTCCTTCCTTACGAGGAAGCGATAAAACGAGGTAAAAACCTCACTCTTCATCAGCTGGTTCATGAGGTTTCGAGATGTGGCAAAACAGTTGTGTTGATCAATGTTTTGGTTTGTTTATTTACTTGCAGTTACTGATGAAGAAACGCAGAGACTTCGTCTGGCTTTTAAACGAGCCTCTGGTGTTAATGGATATATGGCTCAGCCTATGTTTGTTAGAGAAGTCCTTGGAGATTGTGTACCAGCGAAAGTGTCCGAGGTGATCTTTCTCCTTCTTGACAAACGCAGTCAAAATTACATTACGTTTTCGCTCATGGAACGATCAGCGATTTAACTTTTTTTGATTTTTATCTTTTTCTCCACAGCAAATTTATTCAGCTTTTGGAGGAGTAAACAAAGGCATTACTTTTATGAACTTATTGTCAGGACTAGTGTTGTTGACGAGAGGAACAAGAGAAGAAAAAATAAAATGTAAGATGAGTAAAACTTAACGTGAAGTCAATGAAAGTTTGCCAAATATTGCTCAATTCTAGCTTTAAAATTGTCTCGATTTCTCGTATCACAGTTATATTCAACGTGTATTCAAGTGATGGTACTAGTGTCACAAAAGAAAGTCTTGAAAATGTAATAGTTGCAAGCGAAGGAAGTGTCCCTGCTGTAGTGAGCGAATGTTTTTCTCAGGTGAGCATAAGATTGAGATAACTCCTCGATCATTACTATCTTTTTCTCATTATTCTAATTCCTGACTGATCCAGAAAAGGGATAAAGTAAACAGAATAACTACAAGCTATAAACGCTAAAAGAAACAACCTGAAATACCCCCAAACTCTAAGCACTCGTTATAACTCCGCTTTCAACTTTTTCTTGTAATTGGATTAATCGTTATCAAATATTTCCCAGGTTATTTATTCTTTACAATAATATCTAAATTCCCTCGTAAAACAAAATAATCTGTTCACAAGATCATGTAAGGATCGGATTATGTATGAGTTAGATTGTATAAGAATTCCAAGTTTCTGTAGTTAATGTTGATAATTCTAAGTTCGTGTGTCGATCAGATTTCACCTGTTTACCATCAATTGTTTAGACATTATTATTGATATTGTTCAGTGTATTCCTAGATAATACGCTTACGTAAATAGAGTATAGTTCATTCAAAATATGGCTATCAGTCTTGACAACCATTTTATTACTTCTCTTAATTACAATAGCTATTTGAAAAAAGAGAAGACTTGTAACGTAAGCTTGTTGTTCCCAACCAAACAGGAAAAAAGTTCAAATGCAAATGACCAAAGATTTGCTTAAGATTTCAGCGATTTAAAAAAAAAAATCTGAAAGGGACTCAATTTATCTATAGGATATGAAATAATTATATTGTGTACAGATAATTTCTATTTATTTCATTGTATTTTCAGGCTGTTTTGTTGTTTATTTTTTCTAAACAAGATCAAATCAATCACTGCCATTTTCTTGTCATATTATATAACAATATATGTATATTTACACACGCATAAATAAACCAATATGCATATCATTATTGGAATTAACCCATGAAATAGATAATTATAATAACATATACTAATTCTTGTCATTCAAATATTTCCCACTTAGGTGTCAAATATTTTAGAATCTGAAATCATACTCTTTTACTTTCAGGTGGAGAGGTTGACATTTGAAGAGTTTTCCCAGTGGATATCTAAGAATCCAGAGATCACATCCCTAACCACATGGCTGCTTGTGGTCAGTAACGGCTGTAGTGTACAGTTAACTGACAGTAGTGAGGCACCAACATTCTATCAGACCTTGGCCACTGTTACTCATTGTAAGTAAGCATTATTAAGTATCATTAAAATTCTTGTAATTCAAATAGTCTGAAATTGTTGATTCTCTATTAATGTTCAGTGCATGAAGGGGATATCATAGAGTTGGAAAAGAAATACTGGTATTTGAAATCATCTTCCAAGACTGGCAAGTTTGACATGGAGACATTTACAAAGTTGGTCTCACCTCCAATACCAAGTGTGGTCTGTCCAGGTGTGTTATTATGACAGTTTTGATAGGTGGTGTGCATTGCTAATGTGCTGCATCTCATTCCTGAGGGTCCAAGGTTCAATCCCTGAGGGTCCAAGGTTCAATCCCTGAGGGTCCAAGGTTCAATCCCTGAGGGTTCAAGGTTCAATCTCTGAGGGTCCTAGGGTCAATCCCTGAGGGTCCAAGGTTCAATCCCTGAGGGTCCAAGGTTCAATCCCTGAGGGTCCAAGGTTCAATCCCTGAGGGTCCAAGGTTCAATCTCTGAGGGTCCTAGGGTCAATCCCTGAGGATCCAAGGTTCAATCTCTGAGGGTCCAAGGTTCAATCCCTGAGGGTCCAAGGTTCAATCCCTGAGGGTCCAAGGTTCAATCCCTGAGGGTCCAAGGTTCAATCTCTGAGGGTCCTAGGGTCAATCCCTGAGGATCCAAGGTTCAATCTCTGAGGGTCCAAGGTTCAATCCCTGAGGATCCAAGGTTCAATCCCTGAGGGTCCAAGGTTCAATCCCTGAGAGTCCAAGGTTCAATCCCTGAGGGTCCATGAATTGCTTAGCCTATTATAATATACATGTAGATGTGTGCAAGTTTTAATGCATGTCTTTTAATCAGGCCTCTTCAAGGCATTTGATGAGAATGGCGACGGTCACATAGACTTCAGAGAAATGGCATGTGGGATATCATCATGCTGTAGAGGATCAAGTGATGAACGACACCAGTGTAAGATTACATTTACAATTCTCTACAATGTACATGACAATGCCTCTAATTTTAGTCATATTTGTGTTGATATATTTATATTACATTGTTCATAGTTTGCTTCAAAGTATTTGATGCTGATGGAGATGGGCTTTTGTCCAAGGAAGAAATAACCCTACTGTGTCAAACTCTACTGGAAATCAGACAAGACAGCTCTTCTGATAAGGTAGGAGTATTGTTTATAATCGGTTTTAGCAAAAAACACAGTACAGTTGTGCCATGCTGTGATCAGTGTGAAGTGTATAAGGATTTTGATTCAGTGGGTAAACAGGGAATAGTCCCCTTCACAGTTTCCTGCATCATCTTGAAAGTTAGCTGTGCCTTTGCATCGAAGCGAGAGGAACGGTGAGCTTGCAATGATAGAGACGTGAATAATTGTCCAAGGTGTTCTCTATCATTGCAAGCTCGCCATTCAATCACTTTCCTTCAATGCAAAGGCACAGCTACCTTTCGAGATGGTGCAGGGAACTGTGAAAGGGACTATTGTGCTGTGATTGTTTTGTCATTTTAAAACCATGGTATAGTCATATTCCATGTGTTTCATAATCTAAACTTTAATCTACAATTGTGATTGGGAAATTTTGTTGTTAATTTGTTTAAATTTTTACAAACAGGATACAAAGGTTCAGTCTTTGGAAAAAAATCCAAGCCTAATGGCAGAGGAAATCTTGTTAAATTGTAAAAAGGAGAAGGTGAGATATTGATTAGTTACTCAGTGGTCCAAAGGATGATCCCTGTGGGTATGCTCATTCCACTTCCTTAAATTTCACTAAACACCTTCTTTTTCCATATTTTTTATTAACAGGATGATAATTTAGATCTGCAAGATTACCAGAGATGGGCCAGTGAAAATCGGTTCTCCTTGTTGTTCCCAAAACTTTTGGTGCAGGTAAGAACACAGGCTTGCTCCTACACTTATAGGGACATGAATATGTTGCAACTCTGTTGTAATACTGACAGTGCTGTGTCTGAGCATTTTCATTTGATGGCCAGTGATCTCTTGAGTGGTGATTGGTTTACAGCAGCTTCAGATTGAGCAATTAATGGTGCCGTTTGTCTCGATCATTGCGAATGTTAAATTTTCATGTTTCTATGTAGAAGGCTTAACCTTTCTATGCAGCTGGGAACACGTTTTGCTGATAAGATTGATCTTATCAGCAGAATGTGCTCCCAGCCATCAAAAAACGTTCGGCATTCTGCATAGAAACATGCAAATTTAACAATCACAACAACCGTGACAAACATCGCTGTTAAACCCTCAATCTGAATCCGCCATGATGGTTGTCATCAGTTTCATATACTTCATGATGGATACTTTTGTCTGTTGTATTCTGATGACTCACTCCCTGAATGGCTCCATTGATGTTGATAAAACATCTTTCATTCTTTAGGTCTGTCATATTGTATTAGGACTGAAACCATCATCAACTGAAGTTGAGCTACAAGTTGTTAGGTAAGACCCATTCCTGTTTTCCTAATCCAGGCCTCATACCCTATTATCAACGTTGAGAAAGGACATTGATAGCTTGCTATTAATTTCAAAAGTGAATGACAAAAACATTGCAACCATATTGGTGGTATTAATAATAATAGAAGCTATTGAAAAACTATTTTGTTAGATACGACCAATATGGCCGTGATTATGTAATGTGCATGAAGAATAGACAGATATCAACATAACTTGATACAGATTTTTTGATATAATTTTCTTTTTAAAGAGGGTGGCTTGAGAGAGAGAACCAAGCAGGATTGAAGCCAGGCACTATCTGGTATTTAATATCCATGTCCTGGTGGAGAACATGGAAAGAGTATGTCAATTATCAGGTATGCCATGATACATAAGTAGAGTTGGTTGTTGATACCCTCCTTTGTGCCGGGTACTTTAGTTTTCCTCCTTCCAGAAAAAGAATAATTTGTAAATTCTGATCCTTGATTTTCCATCTGGATTGGAGCCTGGCTGTGATGAGATTGTCCCATGCTGCAGTACGAATACATCAAAAGCATTCTATTCAGTCAAAGCTTCCTTTAAAAGAGTATAGATCCATCCATACTATAGTGTATAATTATGCATTTCTCATGGTATATCCTATGTTTATAGCCTACGAGAAGGTCCTCGACAGGGTCCATGAAACGCAATGGAATGTTACCTTCCAAAGCCAACCAAGTGTCCTCCTCCACGTCTAGTCAAGCATGGCCTTCCGACACCCTGCGCACAAAGACCATTGGTCGAAGGGAGTCCCATCCTGTGTATGGTAATACTGCAGTCTCCCCAGCCAATGGAACAGCTAATGGTCACTGTATACAAGGGAATGATGCCATCAATAATGGGCCAGGACAGATTGATAATACATCATTGATTGAAACAGAAACCAGGAAGGTAAATCAATATACATGGATGTCGTAAGTAATATACAATATAAGCGGCTGAAATGTATGGGCATTTACAAAAGTATAGTGATTGGTTGTACAGTGCATAAAGATCAGATGCAAAAATTGTAATATTGCTTATGAAATGTCTATAATTTCATGTCTCTAACTAAAATTTTTGAGATTGAAGTCAGTTTGACCAAGAACATGAATGTTAGTTGAATGCAAACAAGGACAATTCTGTATTTTTCTCATGTTTTTTCCCTTCATAATTTGATAAAAATAACAATTGAAAACATGTTTGATGTGCAGTTATAATACATGTTGAAGGATTGGTAGAACCTGAATATTCTAGAAATGCTTAATATTATAACTCTGACTGACATTAAAACATCTGTTGTTTCCACAGATAACAGTATTGACAGGAGAAGGTGGCAAGCTAAAGAGAACTGTACCCCTTAGCAGAGGAAGAGACTTTGAGATTCTTCCTGAACCAGTATGGAGGGCTTTAGTCCAGTGGTATGGTGGTGGGCCAGCCCTTCCAAGGACTGTAAGTACTCCTGATCGCCTAAAGTTTTCTTTGTCTTATTACAGCTCTTTTCATGTTTCTGCAACCTACCGACTCCAGACGTCTGGCGTTTTGGTTTCCATCTATCAAATTTAGGAAAGGCCAAGTTTATTCTGATTGCAAGTAATGGAGAAATTCTTGTGTGATAATGACTGTCTAGTCATGGAAATTTCCTTGTCGTTTGATCAGAATGAACTCAGCCTGTTGTAAGTTTGCTTTATGGAAGCCAAAATGCCAGGCATGTGGAGTTGGTTAGGTCGCAGAAATATGTGAGATGATGTGAGAGTGGGACTGAGTGGAGGTGTGGTTTGCGACGTTTCGGAGCCATCACGCTCCATTATAATGGAGCGTGGTGGCTCTGGGGCGTCGTGGAGTTGTATCTTTGCTTAGTCTCATTTTTACATCTTTATAGTATTATTTTATTTTATTCTATTATTTGTTTGTTATTATTCAATTATATGTTATTATTCATCGCTCTATTGTAAAGTTAGATTTTATTATTTTAAATATTTTATATTTCTTATTGTTGTAATGCACATTTGATCATATTAACATGTTAAAATCGCGCAATATAAGTAATAAATATTATTATTATTATTATAAATATGAAAAACACTGTAATCACATTTCAAATTCATCCCTTCATGCTTTCGATTTTTTCTGACAGGTTATCATTCCAACTAATGGAGACATAACACCAGAGCTTGAGCTGTTTCCTATTAGTATCAGAATATTCCGCCATGCTCCACCCCCTACCCGTGGCGGCATCACTACCTGGACAGGAGTTGGCTTTGGTCTGAGTACTTTTGGCTTCAGTACCAACTCCATGACTGCAAGTCATGCACCTCCAAAGAAATACCTGGCTTATCTTGCGGCATTTAGTCGCATGAATACCTTGCAACAGGTTAGGATTTGGTGACTGTATAGGAGGATACATTTCATGTGATAGAGACATAGTTTTCAATTCTTGGCTGACTGTTGGCCAATCATTGGTTATCTGTTGACCATGTCGACCAATCAGCTAACAGTCAGCTGATGCATGACCTATGATGCATATGCATTGACCAATGGGTTGATTTTAAATACTATTTCGAGTCTTACTGGGCTAATGCATGGCTAGCAATTGACTGTCATGTTTTCATGAAATGGAGAAACAAACTAGAAAAAGTAATCAAATTTCAATTGAATACTGAACTAAAATCTTATAATATTGATTGCAATACCTTATCTACAGGTCCTTGAGTACACAAGTGGAAGACTAAGGATACGAGCTGAGGACCTGAGACTTTGGATCATGGAACCTGATGTAAGATACTATCTTAGCACCCTGAGCTGTTACTGGAAAAAAGCACAGGTATTAACCAACGTTTTGTTATGAATTACAGAATTCTTTAACCCTGCTGGAAGATGAAGCAAATAGCCTGGAACAACTTGGCATCTCTGATAACATGGCTTTACTACTTGAAGGTATGATGATGATGAGCAGTTTGTTATGGGTGATGGTAAGGATGATGATGATGATGATGATTAATGATGATGATGATGGTGAATATGATGGATGATGATTGATAATTGATGATGTTGATAATGATGACAATATTGGTCCTAGTGATGATTTGTGAAAGTAGTGATGTTGATGACAAAGGTTAATTGATGATGATGTTGATGTTGTTGATGATGACAATAGTGGTCCTAGTGATGATGACCATGATAGTGGTGATGATGACAATGATGATGACTGGATGTTCTTTGGAACATAAACAGACATTTTCAGTGGCTCTCATTCCTTTTGTTCTATAGTTCGCAATAGAGACATGAGCTGGCCTGAAGAAATGTCATCCCTGGCATCAAGTAAAAGCCTCAGGGAAAAATTAAACCATGGTAAGAATAAACATTAGAAAATACATTCAAGACATCAAAAGCTCCAAAAACCAACAATAATCCAATCCATCTTTGATTGATTGTTTTCAGAGCCTACTGAGAAAGGAGCAACAGGCTTGAGTAACCTTGGCAACACATGCTTCATGAACTCTGCCCTACAGTGCCTCAGCAACACACAGCCATTGACACAGTATTTCATTAGCCGCTGTCACTACCATGAACTCAACAGGTAACAATAAGAATCTAGTGTGAAATTTTGAAAATTGTTCTTTTTAGAAAAAGGAGTCTACATTCAAATTTGTAAGCTAAGTTTCATAGAAATTGCACTTATATAGTATTAGACAGATATTTCAAATATTGCTAGCCAGGTGTACTGTATATCATTTATGTGGTCAATTCATACTCAGGCTCATCTTAACTTTCTATTCAATATATAGGGCTAATCCTTTGGGTATGAAAGGGCATATTGCACGTCGTTATGGTGATCTTGTAGAAGACCTATGGAGTGGTAGTTCTAGAAGTCTTGCACCTTTGAAGCTAAGGGTAAGGAAAATTAATGCAACTCTATAATGAACAAGACATTTATATTTATGATAGAACTGTTTTCATATGAGTTGGAAACATACATTACTGCCTTACAACAGTGCGACTTACCATAACATTGAAATGGCTTCCCATAAGAATGGTTATCATATGAGTGGGAAACATACAGTACTGACTTACAGCACGTACACGGTACGACATGCCATAACATTGAAATGGCTTCCTATAAGAATGGTTATCATATGAGTGGGAAACATACAGTACTGACTTACAGCACGTACACGATACGACATGCCATAACATTGAAATGGCTTCCCATAAGAATGGTTATCATATGAGTGGGAAACATACGGTACTGACTTACAGCACATACACGGTACGACATGCCGTAACATTGAAATGGCTTCCTATTATCTTCTAGTAAGAATATTAAGAAATAATGGACCAAGCCAACTTACATCTATAGTTATAGAGCGTATTTGACCCTATGGTTCTCTGTTTCCCTTACAGTGGACAATTGGACGATATGCGCCAAGATTCAATGGCTTTCAGCAGCATGACTCGCAGGTTAGTTGTCTATCTAACTTATGAAAAATGGTGATTACCTTTTGGATGATTTCTTTATCGCCACAAAAAAAACTTTTCTTGATCAAATAATTTATTACATATTAATTGTTTCTCTTCATTAAGGAATTCCTTTCTTTCTTATTGGATGGACTTCATGAAGATCTAAACAGGGTTCACAACAAGCCATATATTGAGTTAAAGGATAGTGATGGCAGACCTGATGAAATCGTGTCTCAAGAGGTAAGCATACCAACATCCTCAGTCTTGAAAACACAGCCCGAGAGCGGCAACGAACCAATCACTGTGCACGGTTTTTCTAGGAGTCCAAACCGGAAAAACCTGTTAATATTCCTGTTTGTTTTCCACAGGCTTGGGATAATCATTTCAAGCGTAACCAGTCAATTGTGGTAGATTTGTTCCAAGGCCAGGTAATATTGGACGACCAAATCACATCTAATCTTATTAATCTAGGTTCATCTAACCATTATTATCAGTATAGCCATTGTATGTCTCGTGTACCCTACGTTTTTGCGCCCTCAATGTTACGCGAGTCTAGAGACGTCCTAAGCTACGAAAGTGAAGTCCAAAGCTACGAAGCTCCTGTTATGTCCTCGCCTGAAGAAGGCGATATTGCGTACTCTACTCTTCCTGGCTTGTAATGACATGATGGGATAGATTTGCAGATCCTAGCATAGCAGGAAGTGCACTTACTTATCTAGCAACCCTTTTCAGTTATTCCCATCTCAATGGCGTATTTCGTAAGTGATGCACCCCCGTCAGACAACTAATGAATACTATATTTTATATTGCAGTTAAAGTCCCAAGTGCGATGCTTGGAGTGTGGATACGTCAGCTCAAGATTCGATCCATTTACATTCCTTTCTCTTCCTCTGCCAATGGACAACTCTATCTACGTGGAAGTTGTTTGTAAGTCAATACCTTCACCGCATAGTTTACCTTGCGCAAGCAGCAAAAAGGCTAATTTTATTTTATTATATATATTTTTATGCCCCCTAGCTGTGTAGATGTTCCTTGGGTTGTCATACCGTCACGTAACGTTGCGTGATATTTCTAAGAACGTTGGCCTCCCCAATGACTCCTATTAATGCCCATGTCGTTGCGTGACGACTCTAAGACCATTTGCGTAGGCTACCCTCCCCCTCCCTCAATGATTCCTAATAATGTAGTGGCTGTTTTTTGTTTCCAGTTGTACCTCTTGAGGGAGTGACTCCTACCAAGTATGGGCTTCTATTAGATAACGATGATAAATACAAAGCCATCAAGAAAGGACTGTCAAAGTATTGTAACATCGACCCCAAGAACCTGTTACTTGTGGAGGTCTATGGAGCAACAGTCAAGGTGTGTTAGGGGGGTGCATGTCATTTGCTACGTAGGGCAGGGGAGGGGTTGGATAGGATGGGAGGCGTGAAACCGGGCTCCTTTTATTATGAATGTAGGGTGACCCTACCCCTACTTCTACGACTTCTTTGTATAGGGGGAAAAACCCTCAAGAATCGTATTCCTGTATATCCCTATAATAAGGTGGCTCAAGAGACCGCATAGAACTCTCGAATGGTTATAAACTTCACTAACGATCTCTATCAAATAACTCAAGTCCAAAACTAATTCCTTGGGGTGAGTGGAAAAAAAAAGAGTGAAGGGTATGTTGTCAAACATATTCCTCTTGAGCTGAAGTTTAAACGACATTTTTTGTTGTTTGCTCGTGCAGAATATACCAGCCGATACGATCAAGATTCGCACCGCAATGGGAGGTTTTCTCTACGCCTACGAAATCCCTTCACAATCTACAATCGACAACGAAAAAACTGATAAATCTAGAACTATGAATACATACACTTCAATTCAAAAGACAAGCATCTCTGCTCCAGAAGAAGTAAGTCCGTCTACTCAAGAGGAAACGACGCCTAAACAAGAGGATGTTAAAGAACGGAGTCCCTCCTTGTCTGCAATAGAAACCAACGGCATTGATAATGGACAAAATTCTAAATCTAATTCGAGCAATTCGCTACATGTGGAAGAAAATTGGTTCAACGAGGATGCGAAGAAGAAAAAAAGTTTGGGAATTTTGCGCAAAATAAGCCCCAAACCTAAGAAGAAAATAACCCCTAAAGCCAACGGGTCTTACAGTTTTAATATCGCAATCCGAAAATCATCATCATCGTCGTCTTCTGATTCTTCCCAGAGTTCGGTCTCAAATACTGATTCGGGAATTGTTTTGAATAATGGTCAATCCCCTCGTAATACTACAGCATCTGGTAATCGTTCTGAGGACAACTCGAGGTTAGGTAATCCTCAGAGGTCTACCGCTGGCTCATCACCGTCTCCTGCATCGCAGTCTCGAGTTGCTTTTACCTTTAATGGATTTGCTGTGGCTATACATCGGAAAATGGTAAGTTTATGCGACGTCGAACTTTTACCGCGTCGAATCTAATTGCCTTTGAGGTCGAGCGCTGTTTTCTCGTAAACTAGTAGAAGTGTGTATACCAAACTTAACACATATCGTCTCCTGGCGCTAAGCAAAAGAGCTGATGTCATATGGTAGTTTTCGGCATTTTCTTAGTCGCCAGCCTCGAAGACAATAAGCAAGGAATCCCAAAATTTGCCGACAAAATAAGATTTTGGTGGACATTATTAAAGTGATTTCATGACATTGTCGGAACAAAGTAATGTGGAACAAAGTAATGAAGTAACAATCTTACAACTGTATTTGTTGTATTGTGTCGTTAGATAAGGCTGGATGCATACTTCCTGTCCCATCAAAAGAACTGCCCTAGTCTGTTCGGCATTCCTGTCATTGTACAGTGCACGGCATATACGAAACAAAGTGAGCTGTACAAAGCAGTATGGAATCAAGTATCAAGGTTATTAAGCGCACCAGCACCTGGAGATAAGAATGCCAAAGATGGGTGAGTATATCAGAACTCTTGAAGCATTCAAGGGGATTCGATCTAGAAATCAAATTCAAAATCCTTAAGAATAAACTTGTCAGTATTGGCTAAATTTTCATATTCATTTATTCAATTTTCCTCCAGTTCCAGTGGTGATTACCCATTCGAACTGCGCGCAGTCCAGAAAGATGGTTTAACATGTTCCTGGTGCCCCTGGTATCGGTTCTGTCGAGGATGCTTAATCCCCTGTTCAGACCAAGAGTTTGGAAACACCACCTCTTACTTGGCCATAGAATGGGATCCTACAACACTCCATCTACGATACCAGTCATCACAGGAGAAGAGTTTCGTTGAACATGAGAGCCTAGAAAGGAGTCGAAAGCTACAGACTGAACCAATTGACTTGTATGAATGTCTGCGTGCATTCACCAAGGAAGAAGAGCTGGGTGAAGATGAGCTTTGGTGAGTCAGTAGTCTTTAGTTAAGTCCTATTTTATTGGTAGCTCAATAGAGACTGCACCATCACGTGATGGCAGCCATGACAGCAGGCACAACAACAGAGTCTTGATCTTCTGGTAAACTGAATTCTTTCTCATGTAAATCAGATTAGACCAGATTTAATTGTTCCTGCCTCTGTCGACATGGCTGCCATCACATGATGGTATAAATTAGTGCAACTTTGACAACTTTGACAACTGGCCGCTAAATATAGGTTGGCCACTCACTAGGTTACCGTGAAAGTAAAAGCTCGTGTTATTTGTGTATACAGTGAGTTTTGTTTTCCGCACTTGACGTTTCTTGTGGTTCTGTATTCCAGGTACTGTAACAAGTGCAAGAAGCACAGACTTGCTGTCAAGAAGCTGGAAATCTGGAGTTTGCCTCCCATACTGGTAAGCTACCATCTTGTGTATCTTTAAAGCACAATCTGTCAGTGGTGGGTCGATACATCTCTACTAAATGCACGGTACGGATCAATCTCCGCACGAGAAATCAATGATCATCCAATCAAATTACTCAAACATGGCACGTTTATACCATTAGAACAGTTTTCGAATGACTATGAAAAACTTACGGCACGGAACGCCTTGCTGTGATCGTGTCAGTGCCGTGCCGTGTATGAAAACATTCGATATTCCGTGCAATGCACGTGCCGCGCCGTAACCGTGCCGTGTGCCGTGACTTTTATTTTGAATAACGTTTCTTTCAGGTGATTCACCTCAAAAGATTCCAGTATGTCAATGGTCATTGGGTCAAATCCAACAAGATAGTCAACTACTCTAAAATAGAGTTCGACCCCTCCGCCTTTCTCGTCAAACGATTGGCATCCAGTCATTCGTCACTAAGGAGCGGCGATACAACAGTTACCACGGTAACCGTCAAAAGTAGCGAAGATGAAGAAAAGGTTGCTGCAGGCAGCAATCAGTCCAAAGCACAGGTAACCCATTCAATATTTTTATCTGTCTGTTCAGGTGGTTAGGTAACCCATGCACTCGTGCGATTTATGACTGCGCACAGGATCTTTGAAATTTTGTATTTTGGGCTACCTGTGACGTTATCATGCGAACTTTTGACAATTTTGTTAAGTGTTTGTAAAAGTTCTCCGCACTTTGGAGATTTGCGCTACTGATTTAATGCGCATTGTTACTGCGCACGTAATTTTTGACGTGCTATTCACTGGGTTACCTGTGGTAAGGCCTTTCCAATATGGCGGATAGTGCTTTTGGGAATTCAATAGCAAATGTATAGATTTGATTTTTGCTGCTCATAGGTCAACTCTTCAGATACTTCAGAAACAGTCAGCATAGGCAACAGAGGGCACTCGTCAAGCTTCAATAGTTCAAGTCAAGTTGATCTAACCCAGGCAAGCAGACACAGCTCTCGTACCTCTTCCACCTCCAGCATCAGCTCAGCCAAGGTCCACCCTGGTACAGGAGCCATCTCGCATCCTCTGGAGTCGTCTGGCAAGTACAGTGATGGGTCAAACTCGAGGGATGGTCTGGATGAACAATCGAAGAAAACTGACGAAGAGAGAGAATTAGACGAGAGTCGCAACAGAGCTTCATCCATGACGTTCAATATTCCTACGTATAAGCTCTATGCAATGTCGGTATGTATGAACGTTTAAAACACTTGATTCGCCTTTCTGAGGTTGCGCTGAAAACTGGAAACGAGTAGGACGCGCGTTGAATCATGGGGCTGTTTTAGGAGACGCCATTTGTCTTTTTCATTTTACAGGTTTTAGTTTCGTGTCACATTTACTTTGGTATTTGGTCTGTTTTTCAAGAGTTTGTTAAGCTTACCGCCATATTGAAAACATATGCAAACAACCCCATGATTCAGTGAGTCCTACTCGTTACCAGTTCTCTGTGCAACCTCGAAAAGGCCAATATTCGCCCCTCATACCTTCCCTCGAGCTTGTCACTTCTATTCCTTCTTACTAATGTTTGATATATCATTGTTTTTAGTGTCATTCTGGTGTCCTAGGGGGTGGTCATTACATTTCCTATTCGATTAACCCTAATGGAAAGTGGTACTGCTACAATGACAGCAGTTGCAAGGTACGTATTGCATTCTGGGTTCGTATTAGTTGGAAGAGTTAGAATCAGAATCCCAAGTGAGTGCTGTCCTAGTGAAAACCGGAATCACCGAAGCAGCGAAGAAAAAGATCCGAAATTATCCCAAGTGCCTTTGCGTGCTTCGATTCACTTATAAGCCTTTTTAATCTACCGCTTGCACAATGGCTGACGGCGCGCGTTCCTGGTATTCAGTGTACATCAGAACGAGGTCACGAAGGACTCAACCAAACCTCTTTCCTTTCTTTTTCAGGAATGCGATGAAACAAAAATGCAGAAAGACTCACCCTACATGTTATTCTACGAACAAGAAAGCCTTAATACAGAAAAATTCTTACCGAAATTCAAAGACCCAACGCCTGAGACGGCAAGCGATGATGAAGAATTCGAAAATGATGTAAAGCGAATGTGCTCAATTCAATAATACACTCAATAAATATCATGGTATAGCCACAGGTAGCCCGCAAAGACTCCAGTTGGAAATTACCAGAAGAATACAAAATTCAAAAGAAATTGCTAAATATAATTTAACGTTGCCATGGCAGCGAGAATGACAGCGCGGACAGCGGTAGCAACAAAGAATTCAATTGAATGTAAATACGAATTTACACGCAACAGAGTGCAATCACCCAAATATGGTTATAAATAGTAATTTAACCTCCGTGTGACAAGCATTGTAGAATATTTTGCCAAAAATTCCACATCATGTAAAAATAATTCTAAATACGGTTTTTTATCAAAGGTGTCATTAAACTTACCGCGGTGGATTCAATTTCATTGTTTGTATTTTGTATTTTAGAGAATAGTCTTATTTCAGGTGCAACGTAAGGTATCAGGAGGGGTTTAGGGCTCCTATACGCGCTACTTCAAATTTTATGGCAAATTATGGTAATGTGCGTGCAAAATGTGGGGAATGCATAACAGCTAAGGGACGTCCAAAAGCATTCCTGATACATTAAGGAGACTGAAAAATGTTTTCTACTTTTATACATTTACAATAATGACCTGGGAAAAAGTTCATATTGCCGTCATGAAACTGCATAGATATCCGGGGGGGGGGGGGGGGGGGTGGGGATGATCCGCTGATATCCAAAGAGACTGACCCTATCTAAGAGAAGAATATCTTAAAAAAACATACCCTGTTCAAGACACAACAATGTAACTTACAACCCTATCCAAAACCAAAGAGAATTCTATAACCTGAATAGGCTGGCACAGTTAAAAGCTAAAAGTTACGTGCTAAAATCATCTTTATTACCATTATTATTATTATTATTATTATTATTATTATTATTATTATTATTATTATTATTATTATTATTATTATTTATTTCCAATTTGCTTAACGTTTTGCTTACAAAATTCTTAGCTTACCGAGTCCAATCCATGAGCTTTGGGAAAACTAGAATGTTTTCACTAATTTATATAAAAATTGAAAGCGGATTAAATAAGAAAAATCAATTAATCATAAGAGTTGTCCTGATGATGTGATCCTTTCCTAGGAGGGCAATCTTCTGCATTTCTGCTATTGGAATGTCTCCTTGTAGTTGATTGACATACTGCTCTAATCCTTTGTGTTTATCATCATCATCATCATCATCATCATCATCATCATCATCGTCGTCGTCGTCGTCATCATCATCCTTCATCATCATTCATCATCATTCATCATCATCATCATCATCATCTTTATCCATCATCATCATCCTTCATCATCATCCTTCATCATCATCATCATCATCGTCGTCGTCGTCATCATCCTTCATCATCATCATCATCATCTTTATCCATCATCATCATCATCATCATCATTCATCATCATCATCATCATCATCATCATCATTATCCATCATCATCATCCATCATCATCCTTCATCATCATTCATCATCATCATCATCATCTTTATCCATCATCATCATCATCATCTTTATCCATCATCATCATCATCATCTTTATCCATCATCATCATCGATCCTTCATCATCATCATCATCATCATCATCATCCTTCATCGTCATCATCATCATCATCATCCTTCATCATCATCATCATCATCATCATCATCATCCTTCATCATCATCATCATCATCATCGTCGTCGTCGTCGTCATCATCATCATTCATCATCATTCATCATCATCATCATCATCATCTTTATCCATCATCATCATCCTTCATCATCATCATCATCATCATCGTCGTCGTCGTCATCATCCTTCATCATCATTCATCATCATCATCATCATCTTTATCCATCATCATCATCATCATCATCATCATTCATCATCATCATCATCATCTTTATCCATCATCATCATCCATCATCATCCTTCATCATCATTCATCATCATCATCATCTTTATCCATCATCATCATCATCATCTTTATCCATCATCATCATCATCTTTATCCATCATCATCATCGATCCTTCATCATCATCATCATCATCCTTCATCGTCATCATCATCATCATCATCATCCTTCATCATCATCATCATCATCATCATCCTTCATCATCATCATCATCATCATCATCATCATCATCATCATCATCATCACCAACATCATCATAGCAAGTAAACCCAAAAAGCCAGAAACCGCAAGCCAAAGATTATAAATTAAATTGGGTTTTTTGAACGATTCTCTCTTCTTTTTTTTTAAAGTTTCAGTTTTTCTCATTTCAGTCGACAGAAAAACAGAGATGAGGGGAATCCCCGAAGTGGTGTGATCGGTGGCGAATTGATCATTACCTTTTAAGGAATTCCGTGTCAACTTCGTCGGTCTTCCTAGAGCTAACTAGTATGACGTGTTTAAAAAATCTGAATTCCAATTTAGAATTTAGCTGCGCTGTAGAGGAGCCACTGCTAAATCACATTTATTTTTTTATATTATTATGTAATGTTTACAACATGAGCGGCCGTGTTATGAGCCGCAGGCGAGAGATTGTAAAGCCCATACAACACGGACGCGAATGTTGTAAATCACTTGTGAAATTCAATAATAATAATTAATGAAGATAATGATTTCTGAGGAATAGATTTCAAAAGCAGTGTTATTTAACAAAATATAGTTTGATATTTTATAGGAGCATGCGTACAATGTTTTTGACGTCACACATTATTTGGTACGGGCATCCCACATTGGTTATTGTGCTTAGGTTAGCAAAGCAAGATGCAGGGTTTTTGATCTAGTTGGTGGGACTAGCTTTTGAAAAGGCTCTGGGAAACCATCTTCCTCAAGCCGGACCCACAGGTTTATTAGTATTCTGTATCTGATACAGAATACTAATCCAGCTGATTTCTCTTAGCGGCGCGCAAAGCATTGTTTGTCAAATCGAAACGTTCCTAGCACCCAGTCTCCAAATATATTTTCCCCGCGCGGCCACTACGAAAGCTATCATTTCTGCGCGATGTTTACGTTGATAAACATCAAATTGTAAAAGAATAAAATCAAAAAAAACTAATAAAAAACCTTTCAAACGAATGAACTGATGTTTAATCTATCGATTTATTGATTTGAAATATAAACGTATATTAAAGCTTAGACTGTTGATAAATTAAGTCAAAATTTGGGTAAATGTAGGATTAAATCTGGAATTTGTAAATTAGTTATCTCAACGGCAGACAAAGCACATCTTTCGACCGCCGCCATATTGAAATTTGTTTGGAACGCTTGGCCGTGCGACAAAAATGGCTCTGATTGGCTAATTTAAACCGGAAGTGCTTTGCGAAATCAGCTGGATAGATCTATACAATCACAGTAGTTGTATCTTGATACACTCACTAGTTGTTGTATATTTTGATACAGATCACTAGTGATTGTATCAATTTACATGACAATTGTTACTTGTGTTGTATGCAGCTTTACAGGCCATCCACGTGACTGGATTGCAAACATTTCATAGGTCAGAAAGCTCATGAATTATTAATGAATTTTACAAGTTTATTTACAGTCGAACAAATATATTTCAATAATTATCTAGAGAAGAGAGTTTCAATGATTTTCCCATGATTCTGCTTATCTAATATCAAATGCATACCTAAATGCATGTCTTATTTGATTGAAACAAATGAAAAAACTACAAAAACTTCAGCTTTCGAAAGCTTGGATTAAATAACCAAAAATTGATGTGGAAGAAACAAGTTATTCTTTAATATGATTCCCACATTCAAGGAAATATTGAAGATAATTATTACTAACAATATGAAGTAAAATATCGATTGCTTGAAGATATTGGAAAAAAATTCCACTTGCTTGCTTCTCTTCACTCCGTACCGACACGAACGAGCAAAATGTTCACAATTGTTCTCAAGCAGATGATAATCTTGTTTTCCAACCTTTGCAAGAGCCGTCCAATCTCGTACCCAGAGCCCGCGTTTCTCCTGGCCAGCGCCGAAAAACGAGAGACTCTGGGGAAACGGAATATTTTTATCTGATTTTGGATAACCGGTTCTCTTAATGCGCATGCGTTTAAGCATAATTTAAAGATGGCGTCCAAAGTTCTTGCTCGAGATTTTGTCGCAGCGATAGCGTTTTCAATGAAGAAAAGAAGTATAAAATTCTCTTTAAAAAATGAACAGCGAGAGTGCATTACATCAGTTCTAAAGGGAAATGACACGATTGCAGTACTGCCGACTGGATATGGCAAATCCTTAATTTTCCAGCTTCTGCCTCACGCTTTTGATCGCTTGGATAATTGTGCTGAAAATAGTGTAATTTTGGTTATATCACCATTAAATGCTTTAATGGAAGAACATATTAAAAATATTTCTTGCAGCTTCGGCACTTCATGTTTACAAGTATGTGTTTCTTGGACGTACTAAACTTTCGCGCCAAGGCAAGTTCGAACGTGAACGCAAACAACTTCGGATTTAAGAGCTGAATTTATTGTATTTAACTCTTATGCAAGACTAAAATAAATTAATCAATCCTTAAGCTATAATATAAATTATACTTTATTTAAAAAGAGCAGAAGTCCCTAGATATTCCGCAAAATTTTTATTATTATTATGTCAGGGAAAGTCCTTTTCCGGTTATCCAATGAAAGTACTTCAGTCCGCTCATTTCCGGTTTCTCTATTGTTTATTAGAGAACCAATCAAAAACCTCAAAATATTCCGTTTCCCCAGAGTCTCTCGTTTTTCGGCGCTGGCCAGGAGAAACGCGGGCTCTGGGTACGAGATTGAGAGCCGTCATGATGATAGTTATCCTTGACAGAGGATGTATCCCATCCCACGTCCCGTTTTCAATGTGTACAGCGATTCCTGGTTTTACAACATCAGTGCACTTTTCCACTTTGATTTCTGCTTTTCCACAACTAGCAAGTCGTGTGAATATAGACTTTATGCACTGAAGGAACTCGTCTCTACCGCCTGTCATATGGACAAGATATCCAAAGCCAACATTAACTGCGTAATGGTCATAGACTCCATTGTACCTTGGAAAAACTAGCAAATCTCCAGGCCAACCAGGGCACGAAGATACTTGCGAGAAAAACAGGTACACTAAAAATACTGCAGCAATCAGACATGCCAGAGCAGTTATCAGACGATAAATAAATGCCATTACGTTTGGTATATAGGGCGCTAGCTCTTGATGGCCGATTCCGGCTTTGCGCACAACGAAAAGCCTGTGACCACGAATGAAGACTCAGTTTGATTTCTTTAATACTTGCACTTTTGAACTCACACAGGAATGCATAGGGATTTCTAAGAAATACATCGCCAGAAATTCCGAACCAAAGTGGGCGGGCACTATATTATGCAAAATTAGAATCATGCAAAATAATGCCAATCATTCTTATTGTCTTATCTCAATTGTAATTGGTTTATACATCACAACTTAGCATTGAACATATTAAAAGTTTGTTCGCTGCTTTAAATTATTTATCTACGGCAGATATTTTGCTAGCAAAACATCCTAAAATACTGTGGCCCATAACGGCAATACACATAAATAAATCCCATACAAAAATATATGTCCAAATACTAAAATATTTGTTAGATTACAGAAATATTTATTCCAGTACAAAACTATTTGTTCAAATGCAAAGTGTAATCCAGAACAAAAATATATTAGTCCCAGTACAAAAATATATTAGTCCCAGTACAAAAATTTATTAGTCCCAGTACAAAAATATATTAGTCCCAGTACAAAAATATATTAGTCCCAGTACAAAAATATATTAGTCCCAGTACAAAAATATATTAGTCCCAGTACAAAAATATATTAGTCCCAGTATAAAAATATATTAGTCCCAGTACAAAAATTTTTTCAAGGAAAGCGTTCTTCCATTCTCGTACCCAGCTGATACAGCAAAGAACATAGCAACGGAAACCAAGCAAGCCAAATCGACTTAAGCAGCTGTTACATATCTTCGAATCTAGAATAAAATTCTATTTCCATTTGTCGAACATAAAGTTTTGCAAAATAAACGACGTAAAACAGCCGTTAGAAAAGTTTTCTTTATGTCAGTTTAACTCACCACACACGCTATCGACCGATATATGTCTTCAACATACAACACAGGTCAACGTGGTGTGTCCCTGGTCGTTTCGTTGCACGTAGGGTTGAGCCTTTGATGCCATAGGTTTTGAAACGTGTAGGTCGGTCACTGACCTCTACCTTGTGTCTTAACCCCTGATGAGAAACACTTGGTAGAACGAACGACCATCCCAGAACCATCGTTTATTTATAGTTCACCTTCCCCACGCCGCCGCGAAAAATGAACTCATATTTCGAAACGTTGCCTTCACTCACAATTAATCTTTTCTCCATTCTGTATGTATCATACCACTCGTTATACAGTCGTTAAAAAACTACACATCTCTTAAACACCCTCTCTCCCACTCCCCTACAACCCTCCTTCATTCCTTAGCTTGGGTCCGAATACCTGTTCTTGCTTGGATATATTCTTGTACATTCACTTGCTTGAATATATTTTTGTATTTTTATACTGTACTGGGACTAATATATTTTTGTACTGGGACTAATATATTTTTGTACTGGGACTAATATATTTTTGTACTGGGACTAATCTATTTTTGTACTGGGATAAATCTATTTTTGTACTGGGACTAATATATTTTTGTACTGGGACTAATATATTTTTGTACTGGAACATTATTTTTTGTACTGGATTAAATATTTTTGTTCTGGATTACATTTGTTTTGCATTTGAACAAATAGTTTTGTACTGGAATAAATATTTCTGTAATCTAACAGATATTTTTGTACTGGAATAAATATTTCTGTAATCTAACAAATGTTTTTGTATTTGGACATATATTTTTGTATGGGATTTATTTATGTGTATTGCCGTTATGGGCCACCGTACTAAAAGACCAAGAGGAAGCGGATCAGTTTGGGAAGTCGAAATATTCATTTAAAGACGTAAATTTTCGGCAGCGGTGAGAGAAAGATCGTCTACGACTGTAGAATCACGAAGTTAATCATAAAGTTAGCTTATGGAATAATTTTTCGTTTTCCTCATTTACTGATAAACGTTAATTTATCATACAAGGATTCAGAGTTCTTAGCGCTGTGGAAAGGATTTTCGCCGTTCGATGCTTCAAGGGAACACGAGGATAATATCATCCCAGAGTGTTTTCGGTGCGTTATAATTAGTACATAGTTTTTCTGTGTTATGTAGCTCTCGCTCGCTTAAGCTTTACCAAGATTATTCCAAAAAAATGTCCCGAACACCGTATTATTATTATATAAGAATCGCTGAGTCTGAACAGCGTCTGCTCTCTATCTTTCCTCGATTTTTCAGTCATTTTCAGTAAAAAATAACGCCTGCTATGAATACGAAATATTTTGTTTATGTCGCGCCGGAAGTGTTTCTTTTCAGAGATTCGAAGTCTAATGACTGCAAATATTGAGAGATGAAAAACCGAAATGAGTTTGCGGCCAAACCATTTGAAACTTGGCAGAAATATTGACGAACGTCCAATCCTTCAAACAAGATTTAAGATAGAGCTATGCGTATCCTTGACCATGATTTTGAGACCAAAATAGTTGAGTGACTTTGCACACTTCCGGTTTTCTTCACTAAAATGGGCACTCGAAATCCCAGTATTTTTGTTGTTGTCAAACCGAATTGTAATTTAAAGTTTTGGTTCTGATTTATTAATTTTATTAAAGCTTGAAGGTTAGTTGTTGAACTTCTAAGCCGTGCAGCTGTTGTAGTACCCGATAATCATGATTTTGAGACCAAAATACTTGAGGGATTTCGCGCTCTTCTAGGTCTTCTTCACTAAAATGGGCACTTACATGTAAAACCCTAGTATTTTTGTTTTTGTAAAACCGAACTCTAATTTAAAGTTTTGGTTCTGATTTATCATTTTTATTAAAGCTTGCAAGTTAGTTGTTGAACTTCTAAGCCGTGCAGCTGTTGTAGTTAAATATTTTGTAAGATATGGAGGAATCAAAACTCTAGCTCCATACATTCTCCACACAATTTCAGGAGAAACCCCGCCAAGATGGCGTGACTTCATAGAACATAACTACTATGCTTAGGATGACGACCAATCATGCAGATGCACTCTTTTGATCCTAAATGCTCACTAAATACTGATAGTCATTTGATGCCTGCACAACAATAAATCCTGCTATGGAGTTGTACACGACTGGTAGACCGAATGAGCAAGGATTTCTAACTGTTGCTTATATTTATTACTTATATTGCGCGATTTTAACATATGAATATGATCAAATGCGACACACTGTTGTGCCACACACAATGATTTGTATTTCAGTGCTAACGCTTTTGGTGTTCGTATCGACAACTACGTCATGTCGGTGCCCTGGCGCACAAGGAGATCTGATCGCCTTTACAAGGTTGATAGAGTCCACCATCATTACGCTATCAACGTAGGCAATGGATATGTTGTGCACTTAACGGTAGCCAAAGATGAGTTACCTATCCAATGCTCTAATCTTCTTTCCTTATGAGTGGATGAGAAAAAGCTAAGGTCAAAAAAGGAAAGTGTGTTGACGTTGTAATACTAGGAAATCGTGTATATTGCCTGATTTCATACCGTTAGGGACTGGGTACGAGTTCCTAAATGGCTATGATGACAACACAAGACTCACTTAGCCAGAAATAGCACGAGCTATTCGCCACTTTCACATTCCCATAATCCTTTGCGTTTTTAGGGGGCAACAAAAACAAAACATATTTGAAATTTCGTGCAGATGCTGAGTACATTTGCTATTATTATTGAAAAATCCAGTATCAGGTTAATTCCACACGCATGGGAGAACGAAATGTTTGGTGTTACAGGCAATTTATGGACTTCCTAAGAAATGTTACGAATTTTACTTATGAAGATGTTAATTTTTTTTCTTTCTAAATTCTGCTAATTCTGATAGAATCTATTATGGATGCATAAGTGTTTTTAGATGTTTTTTCTTCAATTCTTATTAAGCTTCATGGTAATATTAACGATTTTGTCTCGTTGCTGCCCCCAAAAACGCAAAGCATTATGGGGATGTGAAAGTGGCGAATACAAAATTCCGAAGTTTGGTCTTAATCAGATAAATATTGATGAACTTACACCTATTTAAAAATACAAAGAAATAAATGGTGTCTGGACACAGTGTCCGAACACCATACATTTCTTGGTAAACTCTAGCATTTTTGAACGTCTGTAAGTCGTTCAATATATATAAGGGACTGTTCGTTTATTTCATCGCAGGGGGGGAGGCTGGTGGTTTTTGTTTAATGTCAATATTTTTAAAAATTACCCCCCTCTCAAAAGCTTTTGTATGATTTTTACCCCCCCCCCCCCTCTAAAACATAACATTTGAATTTTTACCCCCACCCCCTCCACAATATCAAATTTTACCCCCCCCCCCCAAAAAAAAAAAACGTTCTTTTAAAAGTTTACCCCCCCCCCCCCAAAAAAAAACCTGCCAACCCCCCCTATGATGTAATAAACGAACAGTCCCTAACTTATTGCGATTTTGGGCCGCCAATACTTCTATGCACGGAATTTTTGCTCCAAACGAGCTTTTACACGCCTTATTTGGTAAAACCAGACAGCTTCGCATCAGTTGTGTCGGTTTAAAGTACAAAATCCCGTGCATAGAAGTATGCGAATACATTAAATGTGGTCATACTTTTGAGCGTCGCGCTGTAACACCAAACTTCGGAATTTTGTATGAGGCTTATTCAAATAAGTCACCATATTTCGATTCGGTGTGTTCACATTATTTCTTGTGTTGTTGGCTGTTTTGGCTGTCTACCAAACATGCCAAGTAATGTTCTGACAACCCAGGGAAGGAAGCCATTTTGACAAATGCAATGTTACTGCGCATGAGCAAACCATTATTTGCGGCAAAACAGCTTTGCACCGTAATGCGCATGAGCAGACCATTATTTGCAGCAAAACAGCTTTGCACCGTAATGCGCATGAGCAGACCATTATTTGCAGCAAAACAGCTTTGCACCGTAATGCGCATGAGCAGACCATTATTTGCAGCAAAACAGCTTTGCACCGTAATGCGCATGAGCAGACCATTATTTGCAGCAAAACAGCTTTGCACCGTAATGCGCATGAGCAGACCATTATTTGCAGCAAAACGGCTTTGGCACCGTAATGCGCATGAGCAGACCATTATTTGCAGCAAAACAGCTTTGTACCGTAATGCGCATGAGCAGACCATTATTTGCAGCAAAACAGCTTTGTACCGTAATGCGCATGAGCAGACCATTATTTGCAGCAAAACGGCTTTGCACCGTAATGCGCATGAGCAGACCATTATTTGTAGGCAGTTATTTCAGTTCTCTCGGCTAATCAAAACGACAAAAAAAAAATAACGCCATCAAAACAATTTGTTTTCAAAATGCAACTAGCTTGTTCCTTCAAATAAATTGAGTGGTACAATTCGAGATCAATGGTTTTTTTTGCTTTGTTTATCTAGGAGAACCAGCAAAAGTCTACGACGAAACTCACTGGACTCCTAAATCGATCGTGATGGGTCACGCGCATCTTGTTCTGTTTCTCCCTCAGCTAAAGTGTCTTCGCTAAAAAGGCACAACCGTTCGATGGAAAGATCTTTGAAAAATTCCAATGCACACTTTGAACAAGCCCTGGTTAACAGTAATAAAGAAAATCTATGTTGCAATCAGTTGCAGATTCGACTTGTCCCAACTCCTCCATCTCTGTCTCTTGCTCGCGTTTCTTTGGGAAAGTTTGTGTGAATATTTTATGTATTACTGTTAACTAGGGCTTGTTCAAAGCGCAGTCGCCTTTTCAAAGATCTTTCCATCGAACGGGAGTGCCTTTTTGTCCTTTTTAGCAAAGGAACTTTGGCTGAAACAGAACAAGATGTGTGACCCAGCGCGATCGTAGGAGCTCAGTCTGGATGAGTTTCGTCGTAGGCTTTTGCTGGTTCTCCTAGATAAACAAAGCAAAAAAATATCGATCTCGAACTGTACCACTCTATTTATTTGAAGGAATAAGCTAGCTGCACTTTTAAAACAACTTGGTGAAAATGAAGCGAGCAAACCATTGGGTTCTTAACTTGCCCTTTCGAAACAACCTCTCGTCGTATGTTTGCAAGCTATTTTTTCGTCTTCGCTTTAAAAACTCTCTTGTTTTTTCGTCTTGATGCTTGATCTGCTTAGGAACGTGTAAGATCTTACATTTGTGTCTCTTTCAGAGCGTTTTCCACATCCAACAACACAAAAAACTAATCGCGTTCGTTACTATACTTTGTTATGGTTTACATGCCTCCTGTCATGGCGGCGTAGTTACCGTTGCTAACCGACGCTACGCCAGTCACGTGATGGTGCAAAGCTGGGTTTCACTTGACGTCATTTCCCGTCTCGTGCGGAATGTTCATCAGCTGAATCACACAGCACATGGTGGTCAGTGTTTGACCACCCGCTAGGAACAGATGAGATTCAAAGACTTTTATCAGCTGATTGAAACCCAGCTATTGTTTAACGTTAAGAATCATGGTCAACAGAGGGGGCAAAATAGCAGCAAAACAAATGAAATCACAATAAAATTTGGTTTATGATATAGTGGAAGGTGAGAGCACCTAAATATTACACTAAATATCCCGAACGAAAGATTTAGCCTGAATTTCTATTATGTCCATATAAACAAACCGTGACGGGGAACCCCCGCAAAAATTGGGTGACTTACCTTTAAAGTATGTTGTCATTCAATAAATACTGCTTAGTTTCGAAAATATTTTACAACTGCGACATTACACTGGCGGACCTTGGATGGTACTGATAGTCTCGTAATGAACCCTTTGAGAATGAGATTTAACCTGACTCACCTAATATTAGCAAGGATTTCTAACTGTTGCCACACAGAATGATTTGTATTTCAGTGCTAACGCTTTTGGTGTTCGTGTCGACAACTCTGTCATGTCGGTGCCCTGGCGCTCAAGGAGATCTGATCGCCTTTACAAGGCTGAAGGGATTCTATCATCATTACGGTATCAACATAGGCAATGGATATATTGTGCACTTAACAGGCAGCAAAAATGAATTACTTCAGTGTTTCAAAACTTTCTTCGTGCGATCCAGTCGTTGTGAAATAGCACAAGTCAAAAAAGAAAAGTGTGCTGACGTTGTCAAACCTGGAAGTGGAAGTCTTGTATACATTGAACAAGGAAAATGGAAAGACAAGAAACCTCTGCCAGAACATGAAATCGTCGAAAGAGCTCTTTCTAAAGTTGGTACATCAGGATATAATCTGCTCTTCAATAACTGTGAGCATTTTGCACGCTGGTGTCGCTACGGCGAAGAAGATAGCAAGCAAGTTAATAACTTAATGTTGGGATTGAGGCTTTTCTTATTCTTGGCGGTGTTCCCTTTGACTCATGTGGTAATAAGACGCCTTGCCATACTCACCTTCATAATGTTTGTTATTGCTCTGTCATTCCGGGCTTTATATCTATTCTTTAGCTCGATCTGTGAAGCGATGGTCGAGGCGTTAAGACCATTCACGAGCGACACCAATTTCAAGAAACTTCAAAAAAAGTTATCGTTACCCAAACGTCCACGGACTGGCATTTGGTTCTACCTATCCGACAACATTCTTACAGATATTGTGATCATTCACGGAAAGGAGAAAATTAATTTCCTGAAAAGGGAGTACGACGGAGATGATTGAAGATCTTTTGACAAAAATGCCAGAAAAAAATGACAATATTTCCCTCAGAAATGATTGCAAACCACCTATAGTGAACATCATCCAACATGGCAGCCACTTATTCCATAAGGAATGATTACAAACCACCTATAGTGAACATCATCCAACATGGCAGCCACTTATTCCATAAGGAATGATTACAAACCACCTATAGTGAACATCATCCAACATGGCTGTCACTTATTCCATAAGGAATGATTCCAAGCCACCAATAGTGAACATCATCCAACATGGCTGTCACTTATTCCATAAGGAATGATTACAAACCACCTATAGTGAACATCATCCAACATGACTGTCACTTATTCCATAAGGAATGATTACAAACCACTTATAGTCAGTGAACATCATAGGCAAGTGATATGAAATAGGAAAACACAACAAAAGGAAAATATTGAACACAATATATTTTCATTTTAAGACCCATTTTCCACCCAAAGTGATGGAAATTATCGAGCCAAATCAAAATACCAAAGTTTCCCTTATTAGACTAACATTGAGGGCTCTAATCTATACATCAATATATTTCCACTATTGTTCAAATTCAACAATTTAAGATCACCTACATTAACAGGGGTGGATCAGTCTCCTCATCTGTTTTTAGTGTCAGCATGGGATCATGTGGCACTGCAACACTAAAACTGGATGTGAAGGAGTCTACAGGTGGATCCAGGATTTTTTGGGGTTGTGTCTCATTTTAGGGCCTTCATGTTTCTTATTATGTAAGGTTCTTTTTTTCATAAGTAAGCTTTCTATCCTTTTAATTATTAAGTTGTTATAGGGGTAAGGAGTTGCTGGAGTGCACAAACGTTTGTCTAGTACTTCATTAGTGAAGTGTGCAAGGGATTCTGGTAGTAGTAGTGAATGACACTATACGCTGCTTTCTTACGAGCCATAAAGGATTTCGATTTAGCTCATTTGTATCAAATTTGAGGGGCACTTTAAATAAACACAATAGTTTACATGTGCAGTGAAAGATAACAAGCTAATTATGCAAAGGGCCCCTCAAAGTCGCCAATACAATAATGCAGTCTATTAGTAAGACTATATGCTGTAGCTGCAAAGTTGTGCAACTACATTCCATCTAATAATCTCTTTTAAGAACAAAAAACAGTAACTTTAACAAAACTTTTGTCTGTACTTTGAATAGTAAAGTGTGCAATGGATTCTGGTATTGGTAGAAAACTCTACTATATTGTACTCTATAGATCTTTTCAGCTTGGGTATAATGTTTTTCCATTTCAGACCACATGTCATTCTCTTGTGATTAAGATTCTTTGTTTGAGTTGTATCCATATTCATGTGTCTTCTCATGCAAAACTGTTAAACAAAGAAACGATACTCTTTGGAATAACGTGGTCTAAAATGGTAAAACATTACGCCCAAGTCGAAAAGGTCTATTGGTAGGATTATAATGATGTAGCTACAGAATTGTGCATTCTCTCCATTATCCTTGTGTGCAATAACTTTTACCTGTTATTTAAGTTAGTGAAATAAAGTGTAGCATTGTCTTATGAATAGGAAAAATGTGTCAGTCTGTCTGTCTATCTGTCTGTCTGTCTGTCCATCTATCTTAAATTAGTACAGTATTCTGTCCATATCAGTTACAAGTTCATTAGCCTCTGGATATCCTCTAGCAGTCTCTTGGAGTCTTGTTTGTAATCAACTGGTTTGACTCCAACAATAGAGCATTTGAGTCTGGTCTCCTCCTGATGAGAATGCACAACAGGTTGTTATAGTTACAACACTTCTCAATCATGACCGCAAAATTGTACAATTTGCCATCATGACAAATTGGTGGAAATTTTAGTGGACATCAAATCAAAGGCTTCCAACAACATTGTTAGAAAACACGAACTTTTCAAGGGCACATGTATGCCTATGGAAAGTCATGGACACGCCTTGATTAATGTCCACCAAAAACTGTCATCGCGATGAAAAATTGTATGATTTTTGCACATAATTCAGAAGGTATGAAATTGGAAAACATTACACCCAAGGTAAAGAATTTTACTGTTAACTTTACTTACATTGTATGTTTCCATTTTTGCTCGAATCTTGAACACGTAGCTCTTAAACTCTGCAGTAGCAAACAGCTGATCAAATGCTGCTTCATTGCCCTGAAATATTTTGAAGGTATGAAGAATTAATCAATCAATCAATCAATTAATTAAGGATAATCTATATTAATAAGTTTATAAACTTCATTCGACACTTGTTTAGAGGGATAAATCTTGTTTTGGTTCAAGCAACAGGCCTCCACAAAACATGGAATAAATTAAAAAGATTGTTTTCTAATTTTTTTCTTTCTTTGTACTTTGTACACCACTGTAATATGAAAATCTGCCAAAACACAAACACATCTCTCTATTAACCAATGCATGCTCATTCACATGACTTGTAAAGACCATGTCATCATGAATCAAGGAAATATCTTACACCGTCTTTCAGATCTCCAACTTCTTTAGCAGTATGACCAAGAATCATCTCGGCAGACTCCTGGAAACATGTAACCCACTGACTGGACGTAAAGTCTGCTAAATGAGCCTGAAAAACAATGATAATTATGATTACACCCAATATACAGCAGTGAGGGGAAAGGTGTTCATAATTTATGGGCGGGGTCCCTAGGGGGTGAAGGGGATTTTACATTAATTTTTGGAATAATGGTAATATTGGTCAGCAAGTAAAATTATGTTTGACTGATCTGATTATGGGCCACTAGTTTATCAGTAACCCAGAGATACTGTCATGTGTTTAACCCAAATAAAGTTGTCGTCGTCGTTTTCGTCGTCGTCATCATCGTCATCATCATAACCAAACTAAGTTTACTTACAGATAGAATGAGACGGTACTTGAAATCTGGATACTTTTTGTTGCACTTTTCACATCGATAACCATCATCTTCAACAATCACTTTCTTGTTGCAATCATCTGTTGGGCATGCCTGCAAGGACAAAACCTATCTTAGAACAGAACTAAAGTAAAGTTATAGCCCATATTGAAAAATTTACCATGGCTCACAAGGGGACATTATATAACAAATCCAGAAATTTATTAGTGAGAACATTTCACTGCAACTTGTCACCTAATGCATCCAGACCTTAAGAAAACCTTCAAAATTAGGAAACCAACCTGATACAAGCAGTTCTCTCTCTTGAGGTACACACAAACTCCCTTAGCAGACAGGTAATCAGGCTGAAAAACAAAGACAGAAATTACAAACTGCAATAGCTGTTACTACAGTGCTTTCCAATCACATGCATCGTTTGCCATCGCAACAAAACATGATCTTGGTGGATGCCAGTTTTTCCATGACATTGTTGGAAAACACTAAGTTTTCAAGGGCACATGTCTATGGAATGTCATGGCAATGACAAGCATGAAAAACGTCTGCGCATGCTCTAAGTCCGTATGGAAATTAGTCGAAAGTGTCTTCGTGCTATTGTAAAAATATTCAAATTTGACTTTCACACTTGCCTGAAGAATAGTCTTTACAAAATGCCAAAACTTAAGATCAGTTCTTGAAACTTAAGGCTAATTCTTTCATATTGTCTTTATTAACACATTATCTTGGTCTCACAAAAGTATACCCACGAAATTTTTTGTATACTCGGAGAAAACAAGCATTTATTTTCTTGCTAAAACTCTATAATTTCTTGGAAAGCATGCTGAAAGGCACGCATGCGCAAACGTTTTTCTCTAGTGTCCATGGCAATGCCTTGCTTCTGCCCACCAAAACTAACTCAATAGAAAATTGTACTGTAAATTTTGCATGTTAAGCCTGCAGAAATCATTTTTCATGTAGACAGAACTCTCTAAATTAGTTATAAAAGAAAACTACAGAATAAGAGAAATTATAAATGATATCTAAGTCAGGAGCATGCATACTTACTTTCTCTCCCATTCCAAGTTGCTCATTCTTGATCT